>OY482671.1:46379027-46569319 GCA_960531455.1 Urophora cardui | reverse complement strand
TATAAGTTCCTTCGTTTTGTTACCTAAATATAATAATAAATTACATACGAAACAACTGTATGTCACGGCTTATGAGTAACATTTTATCTGAAAATGGTATTCATACGCCATGGCATACAGTTTTTTGTATTACATATTTATTTTATAGAATCTGTTATTGGAGCTTAGGTAAAACTACCACAAAATTTTGCTCATACGCCATAGCATGCAGTGTATGTACATATATAGTTTATTATTGAGTGATTTTATATATGTACTTACGGCATATAGGTAATCCAATAGTTAGACTGCGAGCGCAAATTTTAGTTTCGGTCCCTCTCCATGAAAATTTTTGAGCCATTGCATCCGTCATTATTTTTCCCCACGCTCGCTTTACAAACGATTTTGCCGCAGAAGAGGATGCAGCTTTGAAATCCATTTTCTGAAACATTAAAATATGCAAACCAAAGTTACAAACCTAATTTTCTTAAACGCATGCTGTTACATATTAGGGTGGATCAAATTTTATGGGCTGATTATAAGCCACAGAGTTCTTAGCAAATTCGGATTTTGCATAAAATTCTAATAGTCATCTAGACAAGCCTCTAAAATCAATTTCGAGCATGCTCCAGACAACTTTTTTTCATAGAATTTAATGCAGAATCCGAATTTGCTAGCATTACTATGGCTTAGAAAATTGATACAGCCTAGTATATATACATATATATCTTTTACTTATAAAACTTACCAGCTGACGAAACTTTTCCTCGTCCTGCTAAATTTCTTTTTCATATGAAAGTAAATTTTCTAGTCTGCTAAATGGTTTCTTGTGCAAAACGATTGGATAACCTCCTGGCATGACTTTCCTAAGCTCACCTACTTCTCTCCTTGGCGCTGTTACTTCTTTTAATATATAATACAATGGCGCTATTATAACTCTGACGAGTTTTATGGCCGAGCTTCTCTCCCAATTCGAGGTGTGCTCCTTTTTGTTTTTCCTACTAATTGGGTGGACCTACAGTTTTATGCCGGCTCCGAACGGCGAATGCATTTTTTGTGAGAAGCTTTTTCATGGCAGAAATACTCTCGGAGGGTATGCCGCCCACTGCCGAGAGGTGACCGCTGCTCTTAAAAAACCCAATAATTGGATTTTTACTAATTAGAAAAATTTGTTTGGCTCGGACCGTGGTTTGAACCCGAGACCTCTGGCATAGCAGGCAAGCACTCTACCCACTGCACCACAGCGGCCACTTCTTTTAGTATCCGTAAAAGGACGGCTTTGTTTTTTTCTCGACTTTTACTACGGCACAGTCAATGAGAGATTGGGATGCTATAAAAAAAGAGATTAATAGAAGGTACAAATTCATTAGCAATTAAACTGAATACTCACCTAATGAGTTTTCGCGCGGAATATTGGACTCTCCGCTATTAACTATTGAGCATCCACACGTATTTTATTTAATTTTTATTAATAGGAAAATTTTTCTTACGTCAACTATTCAACACATACAATAGGTTTATTTAAAAAAGCTTCAAATAAGCTTAATATTGTAAAAGCTTATTTAACTCTTCTTTTAGTAAACTTACTTCAAGCTATTTTTCAAACACTTGCATTTCACTTTTAAAATTAACGGTTTTATAAACATGCGCTCTCAATGTTTACAAAAGATTTATTTGAAAACATATAAAGTAAGCTTAAGAATGTAAATGCTTACAAAACACTTGTAGTAGCAAGCTTACTTTAAGTTATTTTCAAAAACGCTTACAGGAATGCTTGTTGGGTAGGCACGCTCTAAATTTATTTTAGAGGCATGCTTTAGAATATTTTTTTTATATAACTTAATGCAGAATCCGAATTTCTAGGAACACCATGGGTTAGAAAATTGACTAAACCTAATGTACATACATACATATGTAGCTTAGGGTGGAGTATACAAAAATGTGAGTTTTAGAGTTCTAATAGGTGGGAATTTTTATCTTATAGTAAAGTAAAAATAACTGTAATTTTTTATTCAAATTAATGGGTCTAATGCATAAAAATCGAGCTATCGCTCATACTCAGTTTTTTCGTAAAATGTGGATTTTGTATACATGAAAATTATTAAAATTGCTTGATTTTACCATCTCATAAAAAAATTAAAAAATAATAAAACTCCATCCAACAAATTGAAATTATTTGGTAATTTTTCGGGATTAAGTTTGAGTTCAGTCTCTTGAGAAAGAGCTCAGTTTTTATGCATAAGGGTCAATGAAGTCAAACCGTTCTGGCGCCGTCTTATTTTGATCCTTTAGGTAGGTCCTGTTGACCGTTTCATGCTTTAATATTGTATATCAAATAGCAGTTAGTGATGCGATGAGTGTTATTCAATTGGGTAGTTGGTTTAAGTATGTATGCGAGTGGTCGGTGAGTACTAGCATTTGGACTACTTACCTGATAATTTTAAATTTTCATTTTTTTGATGACGGTAAATCGTGGTAAAAAATTACGAAGAATCTACTTTCATTAACCCTCTTCTAATGATTTAAGTTAACTTCAGTATAAAAAAGGATTAGGTTTACCAGAAATGTGGTCGTAAACAAATGACTCAAAAATCCACATATTTTTCAAAAATAAAGTTATGCCATTAAGTCATTTAAGTTATATTTAACTTATTATTTATGAAAAATTATTCATTGATATCTTATGAAACCATTCACTGCGTTTTTTTGTTTCGTAAAAGATCAAAAAACTATGTAAATTAAAAACTAGGAAGGCCTAGCCTAATTTGGCCAAAATTAATTTTGCTAAATAGCAGCTTATAAACCTGATGTGATGGGACTTTTTCAATATGATCTTCGTAATCAGCGCCCCAAAATCTAATAAAATCACTCATCAAATCTAAAAGGAGAATTTACCAGGGTTATCATCGAAAAAAGAAGGCTTGCAGGATGACCGAAGTAACCGTTTCTTTGGATAACTGGATCTATAACCTTTTTTATACCCAGCTGTACTAGTACACAGAGTATTATAGTTTTAATCACATAACGGTGGATTGTAACAGAGTGAAATAATCGAGATGGATATAGACTTATATATATCAAAATGATCAGGGTGAAAAGAGAAATCGATTGAGCCATGTCCGTCCGTCCGTCCGTCTGTAAACACTCTAACTCGCGCAAAAATTGAGATATTTCGATGAAATTTGGAATGCGAGTTGGTATCGAGACTGGGACGGTTGGTATTGAAAATGGGCGAAATCGGACCATGACCACGCCCACTTTTCCTATATAGAAAAAATCGGAAATTTGGTATCTCAGTCACTAATATAGCTGGAGCGATGAAATTTTACCCACGTGTTGAGCTCAGGACCCTAGGAAGAAATTTTATGACATTTTGGAAAATGGGCGGTGCCACGCCCACTTATTAAGGGTCAAACCTTGCAAGTTTTATATGTCATAACTCAGAAACCATTGAAGATATATCGACAAAATTTGGTACGCGTGATTTACTTACTCAGGCAAACGTTTGGACGGAAAATAGTTAAAATCGGTTGACGGCCACGCCCACTTTTATATATGGGTCTCATAGTGACCTAATAAAAACATTTTAAGCCATATCTCTGTCAAATATAAAGATCTATCATTGAAATTGTGTCACATGAGTCCAACTATGGACATAAAACAAAAAACACAAAAATTTTGGAAAATGGGCGGTGCCACGCCACTTATTAAGGGGCAAGCATTGAAAGTTTTATGAGTCATAAATCAGAAACCGTTGAAGATATATCGATGAAATTAGGTACGCGTGATATACTTACTTAGTCAAATATTTGGACGAAAAATTTCCGAAATCGGTTGAGGGCCACGCCCACTTTTATATATGGGTCTTACAAAGTGACCTAATAAAAACATTTTAAGCGATATCTCGGTCAAATATAAAGATATATCATTGAAATTTTATAGCAGGAGTCCAACTGCGGACAAAAAACGTAAAACACAAAAATGTTGGCAAATGGGCGTGGCACCGCCTCTTTTTATAAACAGGAATATACGAGATTTCTGAGCCCATAACTCGACAAATGATTTATATATAATGACTAAACTTGGTGTGTACACTTTTATTACTTGTGGTAATACATGTTGAAAATTTTAGCGAAATCGGTTGACGACCACGCCCATTTTTATATATGGGTATTATAAAGTGACCTAATAAAAACATTTTAAGCGATATCTTTGTCAAATGTAAAGATAATTCATTGAAATTTTGCGGTATGATTTCTACAATAGACCGGAAACAACAAATAGAAAAATTTTGGAAAATGGGCGTGGCACCGCCTCTTTTTACACAAAGGGTTATACACTTATATAACCTATGTTAATAGACGCGCAGAAAGGGTTATACACTTATATAACCTATGTTAATAGACGCGCAGAAATTTATTGAAATCGGTTTATGACCACGCCTACTTTTTAACAAAGATATTTCTGGAACACCCTTTGGGAATTTGTAAAGTGACATCTTTGTAACTAGAAGTCATAAAGGAATGAAATTTTGCACAAAGAATAATATTCATATGCTTAGTTGGATGACTGATAAAAATTTAGAAAATGGGCGTGGCTACGCCCACTTTATGCAGCACTCGCTTTATATTAAGTGCACCGTGTTTCCATCAAACGCAAACAAACAATGAAAGCATACAGCTGAGTATCTAATGTTCGATTTCACTCGAACTTAGGCTTCCTTACTTGTAAAAGTTTATGGCAGGCATCTGGAAGCATTATGATGATGAAACAGATGACGGCTGCCATCTTTACATTACGGTTTGCTCTTAATTAAAAGCCAAGAAGGTGCATAGACTTTAACTACAAAAGTATCCACAATTCTCAAAATTGACGCGCAAAACTTGTTTCCTTTTTTGCAGGAACGCTTTTAATCATGGTGTATTCTGACTTTTCTGAATCTGGAAGATGCCACCGAAAAAGTACTTAAATTTAAATCAGCTAACGTTGAAATGGTTAAGGATGTACTTGGGTGATTTTTTCATTGCTGTTCCCTTTTCAGAGTCTCTTGCAACTTCTTTGTGGCAGTTACGTCGATTCCGCCGATACTCGGCGTTCGACGTTCTTTGATCTATCAAAAGACTTTGCTCTTGTTTAGGGACCATTTTGTCCTTAGGACAGATGCACTGAGTTAATTCTTTACATTTACACAAAGTATCTTACTGTTTTGCCGAAAATTTCCTTACATTTCCCGGGAGATCCTATTAATAGACTTTATTAGATTTTTACATTTTAAATGATATGCTTTTAACACTTGAATGATCCTCGTTCGTGCTACTATCGGAATAGATGCATTTAGTCATCTTTTAATTATCGGAGCGCCGTTATGCTGATAGGTACAAGTACGTTATTGTCTTCTTGTGTGATGTTTTGTTTATGTCAGTTTTAGGTTGCCTGTCCTTTTTTCTTATAATAGCCTGAGAGGTTCGAACAATGTATCTGACGCGGTGTTTATTTGCACGTTTATTATATTTCCTACCAATGTTTTCTGTTTGTATATTTCCATGTTTTCTAATATACATATTAAGACGTCTTCCTTTATGTTCGCGTGGATTGTCTTACAGACATATGGCGACGGTGTGAGGTCTAAATCCAACTATTTTTATCAAATCAATGCCGCTGCGGAGCCTGTTACTCTAAACCGAATTGATTAATATTTTGCAAGACTTAATTTAAGCCCAAAAGGCACTAAATTTTGACTATTACATTACAGTTTAACAAAAAAAAAAAAATGTCGCTCCACCTTAATATAGATACTACATGCATATGTATAAAAAATAGTAATCGGAAATACCTTATATGGCTACAATTAGTGTCTTTTGTATGGGTGTGGCTATGCTTTTACCTAGAATGAAGGTCGTCGGAGGCATATTAATTTATGTTTGTAAACAATGTACATACATACATTAGAGTACCCGTAAATTGTATAGAAATTTTATACGACAGAATTTGCTCACTCCCCGTTTTTTTTTTCCTAATAGCTTGAGGAAAAGATAAGGTATAAAAAAACCGAACGTAAAAGTTAAAAAAATGGCGGGGAGCGGAAATGTTCACATAATGAAAATATGAAGATAATAGTAGCCATTATACCAAATCTTACACGAGGCCAAGTTCCTACAAATCAAATTGGAAAATATTTCACTTACATACATATGTATATAACAAGTAAAATCTGTGATCATAACGAACAGTAGCTTATGGTCTAAAGTCATAATTTCAAGATATTCGTAAATTTGTGTAATTTTCTAGCAGATTCCCGCACAAAATTTAAGTGAAATCAATGGTTGAAAGTCTGATAGTTTTAAAAAAATCTGCAGAATTTACTCTTTGAGATGTATGTGTTTCAGCTTTTTCAAAACTGACTCATTTTCTCTTATTAGACGTAAGTTACTGTTCCATATGAACACAAATGATAGCCCGGGGATTGAACGGCTCATGGAAAGTACTTGGCATTTTCGTAAATGTTGCGTAATACTACAAAACTGTGCCAAAGCCGCCACCTAAAAGATAAATATTTTAAATTAATTAAATACTTTGTTGCCCAAACAATTTCTTGTTAAATTTTGAAATCATTATTTAAAAAAATAAAGCGAGTATTCTTGAACATTGATCTGTAATGTCTATATGACACTACATTTTTTCTCTGGTATTTTTGGTTTGGAAAACCCACTGAAAGTCAAAATACAAAAACAATTCTTCTGTAGGTTGAAAAGAGACAAATACTCCCTCAAAAATAATTTGATTGACATTAAACTTCAAACTAAATGAAAATAATATTTATTTCAAAAATTTATTTTTTTGGAAATTTGAATTTAAATTACTGAAATAAAAAAGTTATGAAACTCAAAGGGCAGGATAGCTGTGTATTCCATGTTATAAAGGGAAGCCAGTACGCAATATAATTTTTCTTCCGGACTTCTTTACTCTTACGGCCAAAGCAGAAGCTTATAAGAGGCACATTTAAAATTTGCATTTCCATATATTTTTTATTTTAAACATAATTTATTTTCTAGTTTTCAAATTGAAACAGTTGTCAGAAAAAACGGCCGAATGCCAAAAAACCTACCGAAATACAAGCTGGCTCGTTGGTTTTTAACAGCCTAGATGGTAATTTGTTTGTTTTTTTTTTCAATATAGCTTGCTCGCTTGCACCAACGGAAAACTGCATTTGACCATCTCCTTCACACAAAAAACCTGGTAGAATACCAGAAAAAACGTAGTGTCATATGGGCTTAAGCAGTTCAAAAATTCCGTTCCGGTTTTCTTTGGATAAAAATGCGACTATCGTTTTCACTGCCACTATTTTTGATTTTTGGTTTTATATTTTTGATTTTTGTCTTTTGTTTTTTGGTTTTTGGTTTGTTTTCTTCTGTTTTGTTTTGTTTTGTTTTGTTTTATTTTAGATTTAAGTAATAATATTTATAATACTCATATATTTACCAATCTTACATGGTCTGTATATATTTAGACTATAACAAATAAATAAATAAAAAATAAAATAAATTCTCACAGAGAATGAAAGACCACTATCCACATCATTGGCGCACTCAAGGGGGAGGAGGTTTTGGGGTTAAACCCCTCCCCCCCAAAATTTGACAACACCATAAAAAATAATTTTATAAAAGATGGTAAATGCACGAATATTTGTGTAAATACATGTTGTAAAATCTATGAATATTCGTGGATGTACATTGCCAATGTTTGTCAACAACTACTGATTATGTTTATAAACAAGCAGCGTGGAGACATTTCCCTAAAAGTATGCTGTGGATATTAGCTGAGGTTTGTTATACTCAGCTGTACTAGTACACAGAGTATTATAGTTTTAATCACATAACGGTGGATTGTAAGAGAATGAAATAATCGAGATAGATATCTATTATATAAAAATAAGTCGCATTTTCCTCCCTGATGATTTAACTCCAGAACGGTTGGTCTGAATTAAATGAAATTTTGCACGTAGTTTTCGATTGGGCCCGACATGGTTTATGGCCAAAAAAAGTATAAGAATCCGGGAAGGTTTTGGAGATATTCCACAAAATGTGGACCAGGGTAACCCTATAACGGGTTCGTACGATATGGGTATCAAATGAAAGGTGTTGGCGAGTTCTTGAACAAGGTGTAGTTATTGGTCTCATATAAGACCCCGTATTCGAGGTATTTCCTGAAATATGAACCAGGTGTGGCCCAAAACGAGTTTTCTACAAAATGGGTGTCAAATAAAAGGTGTTGGTGAGTATTTAAAAAAGAGGTGATTTTCAAGACCCTATGCGACCCGTTTTCCAAAATGTGGACCAGGGGTGACCCTAGAAAGTCTGGAGGGATAGAATATGCATAGGGATGGGCTAGAGATATGGATAGGGATAGGTATATGGATAGGGCTAGGGATAGGGATAGGAATAGGGATAGGAATAGCGATAGGGATAGGGATAGGTATAGGGATAGGGATAGGGGTGGGGATAGGGGTAGGGATATAATGGTGAGCAACACGGTAATCTAGGACTTTTCCTTTAGGCTTTATAGGAATAAATTTTAGGCAGAACAACGTCTGGCGGGTCAGCTAGTAGATTTATATATGAATATCAAAATGATCAGGGTGAAAGGAGAAATCGATTGAGCCATGTCCGCCCGTCCGTCCGTCCGACTGTAAACACTCTAACTCGCGCAAAAATTGAGATATTTTGATGAAATTTGGAATGCAAGTTGGTATCGAGACTGGGACGATTGGTATTGAAATTGGGCGAAATCGGACCGTGACCACACCCACTTTTCCTATATAGAAAAAATCGGAAATTTGGTATCTCAGTCACTAATATAGCTGGAGCGATGAAATTTTACCCACGTGTTGAGCTCAGGCCCCTATGAAGAAATTTGATGAAAATTTGAAAAATGGGCGGTGCCACGCCCACTTGAGGGGCAAACATTGAAAGTTTTATAAGCCATAACTCAGAAACCGTAGCAGATATATCGATGAAATTTGGTACGCGTAATTTACTTAGGAAATTGTTTGGGCGAAAAATTGCCAAAATCGGTTGACGACCACGCCCAAATTTATATATATGGGAGCTACTAAGGGGCCTAATAAAAACATTTTAAGCGATATCTTTGTCAAATATAAAGATATGTCATTGAAATTTTGTGTCATAAGTCCAACTATAGACATAAAACAAAAAATAGAAAAATGTTGGAAAATGGGCGTGGCACCGCCTCTTTTCAGACAAAGGAATCTACGAGATTTCGGATCCCATAACTCTACAAATAATTGAGATGTTATGACGAAAATCAGTTTGTACGCTTTAATAACTTGTGGTAATACATGCTCAAAAATTTAGCGAATTCGGTTTATGACCACGCTTTCTTTTTAACAAAGATATTTCTGGAAAACCCTTTGGGAATTTGTAACGTGACATCTTTGTAATTAGAAGTCATAAAGGGTTGCGCTTGGAGTATTCGAGAGGAAAGTTCTTCGGAGGATTTATGGACCTTTGCGCGTTAGCGAAGGCGAGTATCGACGGAGATTTAACGACGAGCTGTACGCAGACATCGACATTGTTCAGCGAATAAAGATCCAGCGGCTGCGCTGGGCAGATCATGTCGTGAGAATGGACGAAGGTGCTCCAGCCAAGAAAGTATTTCTATCGAAACCCGCTGATCGCAGAAGAAAGGGGAGACCTCCACTGCGTTGGGAAGATCAGGTGGACAGTCATGCTGGCTCCCTAGGTATTTCCTAATGGCGTCACGCTGCACGAAACAGAAATAGCTGGCGCGCTATGTTGGATTCGGCCAAAATCGTCTAGACGGTTACGTGCCAATTAAGTAAGCAAGTATAAAGGGTTGCAAATTTGCACTAACAATAATATTTATATGCTTAGTTGGATGATTGATACAAATTTTGAAAATGGGCGTGGCTGCGCCCATAAAGAGAAACTACAATGAATTGAGATTTAAGAGGTGCCTTTGTTTAATGTGTGCATACGTAGGCCCACTCCCCAAACATAAATTTAAGTAAAAATTGTCTGGACGAGTTTTAAGTATTTTTTTTTAATTTTCCGTTGGATATTGAAACCGCCCCCCCCCCCAAAATATTTTTCTGTGTGCGCCACTGATCCACATAGTAAAACCCCCAAACGATTGCAATAGCTGTAACTTTATAGACTACTTTAACCCTCTAACACCCCGACGATGAGGTCGCCTTTACCCCTTTTTTAGAAAGTCTGCAAAAATATAATTCCGAAGGTCGTTAGAGGGTTAAATAGTTCTAGAAAATTCTTTGTCATAGAATTTCACTAGGGGTATCCACAGACAAATAAAACCTAAAAACCACAATCCCGGGCTCATATGGAGGTGATTTCTGTGACAAAATTTTATATTTTACGAAAGTATTTCGTAACTCTTTTAATCATTTGATGTTACGAAAACTTTCGTACAATACACGAAATTATTCGTAAATACAATCTTAAGAAAATTTACGAAAGTTTTTCGTAATATATATGAAAAAATATCAGAAAATGGTTTACGAAATCCCTTTCGTAATATTTTCGAAAGATTCGTAAAATGTGATTTTGTTGAGAAAAATGTCTTTCGCAGCACTCTTACAAAATTTTATTTTTAGTGCTGGACGGGAGAAACTTATATTCCTCGGAATGGTAAATGTGTTTTATTTCCAGTTCTACTGAAGGGATCGAAATACTTCTTTTGCAAAAGATTAATGGTTTTTTGCGGTGTTTAACATGAAGGCAAAAAAAGTTACATTAAGGTGGTATAAACCAAGTACTGTTTGGAAGTGACCCCAAAAGGGCATTGGAAGAAAATATAGGGCTTCAAAATACGAAAATAATGACGTATCAATTTTAAAAATCGGATGTCAAATAACAGTTACAATAAAAAAAAAACCATTTCGGCGGTATTTCGCGGGATCAGAAAAAAAAATTTTGTCCCATAATCCTCTCAATATAAGCTTAAAATATTTGGCGTATGTGATTTTGTCACTGTTCCTCAAAAGTCATTGCCGTGACTGATTTCCAAAATCACGGTGACAAAATTACGTATTCTAAAAGCATGGAGAAGCTTACACCCTCATTCTGCATTGCGAACGGAAGCTCAGACGAACGAATCGTCTCGAGACGATTTCGTCTAGCTGGCATTCTCTATGCTGTTCGTCAATTCCTGCGTTGCTTACGTTATGGCAAAATGCGAGACGAAAGAATTTGTCAAATACCAATTTACCATACGAAAATAATTTAAGATTTATAAAAGAAATACTACTTTTTTCAAATCTTTTATATTTTTTAAGGATTTTTCCGATAATCTGGCTGCACTGATCTGTTTTGTTTTCTTGTCTCTGTCAATATGTGGCCGCTATGGTGCAGTGGGTAGAGAGCTCGCCTGCTATGCCAGAGGTCTCGGGTTCAAACCACGGTCCGAGCAAAACACCAAAACAATTTTTCTAATTAGTAAAAATCCAATTATTGGGTTTTTTAAGAGCAGCGGTCACCTCTCGGCAGTGGGCGGCATACCCTCCGAGAGTATTTCTGCCATGAAAAAGCTTCTCACAAAAAATGCATTCGCCGTTCGGAGCCGGCATAAAACTGTAGGTCCACCCAATTAGTAGGAAAAACAAAAAGGAGCACACCTCGAATTGGGAGAGAAGCTCGGCCATAAAACTCGTCAGAGTTATAATAGCGCCATTGTATTATATTATTATATACTCTGTCAACATATCGTCGCTATAGAAGAAAAAAGACGCAGTGTTTTGTTGAGAAAGAAAGACGTAAACTTTTTTTTTTTTTCAAAGAAAGACGCATTAAAAATATTTTTCGAAAGAAATACGTATTCGATTTTTTATTTTTCTTTGTCAATATTAATGCTAATGCGTCTTTCTTCGTCGAAATATTTTATAATGCGTCTCTGTTCGTCGAAATATTTTTTAATGCGTCTATCTTCGTCAACATGTTTTGTAAAGCGTCTTTCTTCCCCGACATATTTTTAATGGGCCTTTTTTCGTCGACAAATTACTGGCATGCGTCTTCTTCCGGAGCGATGATATGTATTTCTCATCCGAGGCTTTATTATTTGACATTTAATTTGATAGGATTTTTACGTGGTGGGTCCCAAGCCCGACGAACAACCCGCGCTGCGGGAGTTGCATATTGTTTCACGTTGCAGTTATTCCCCTCAACAAGCCCTTAAACCGAATATGTATGTCGGAGTGGCCTTGTCGAGTTGTCGCCTTCTCACTTTAGCTTACCACCAAACGGGTGTTCGGTGGCTATCCAGAGGACATTGCGGGGAAGTCGTGAGATGCTTGATCGGCATTCAAAAGAATCGCTCTGGCCACTCCCAGGTGGATGGCAGTCAGAAGCTTTCCCCACTTACGTGGACTTCTACACATGGAGCCATCCTCCTACCACAGTGGCCATGCAAAGGAGCACATATTTGGTGTTGGTTTTGTGGTGTGAAAGAGGCTCACCCGCCGAGTACTGTCTTTAACGCCAGTGAACGAGCGTCTAGCCGCCATTCGCATCAATGCGAAATACTTTAATGCCTCAGACACACATGTGGTATGAATATTATAATATCAATACTATGATTTGGATATACTATGAAAATTTTCAATTAAACTACAATATGAGGTTGACACATATGTGGTATAGATCGTAATATTATTACTATACTACTATGTGTGTCTATAGCATAACATATCGTACTTTAACGATGCGACCAAATACTCCTTGTATGAGCTGTTAGAACAAACCTATGACCGCTGCCCCCACCGCGATAAAAAGATCGTGCTTGGCGATTTTAATGCCAGGGTGGGCAAGGAAGGTATCTTTGGCGGCGCGGTCGGAAAATTCAATCTCCACGACGTAACTAGTCCCAATAGGATGAGGCTGATCGATTTCGCCGGGTCCCGAAACATGGTCATTAGTAGGGCAACAGGAAATATGCAAATGCATATTTTTCTGTTGCAGTCCTATTTACATATCGCACACTAAATCAAAAAGCGTTACAACTCAAAAAAATTTTAAGTTGTGACGCTTTTTGATTTAGTGTGCGATATATATCGGCGTTTTAGCTCAAGGCGAAGAGAATAAGCCTAACTTGTTAGGGCATATTTTCGCATATTTAGGTCAAAAAGGCTTATTTTTGCATATCTTGATTTATTTGCATATTTTTGGCATATTTTGCTATAAATGCATATTATTTCGCCATATTTTTGCGTCTCGCTCGTAAAATAGGTTTTATTAAAATTTTGGGTCAAAACGTAGACTCGGCTAAACATTGAATGTTTCTGAGCGATATGGGTATCAAACAAGGCCGTATCTAAATGATCCCTGCCATCCCCCCCCCCCCCCCGAAATTAATGCGATTAAATATTTTTTATAATATAAATATGCTTAATTGTATTTTTTAGAAGCATAGAAATCATGTAAAAAGTTAGTCTCAATTATTATTTGTATCTATGTATGTGCTAGCAAGTACCCGGCTTACTTCGTTGCGCCGCAGAAATTAAATATACTGATGTTTAGCTTTGAGTAGAGTGTAAAAATGGGTTACTCATTCATATTTTGTGCTTGTTTTCTGCAAGGAATGTAATATACCACCCTCCTTTAGATGAAATGCAAACACTTTAAAATTAAACAACGTTATAAACAATACATTTATTAACAACAAAAAACTCAAAGTTATAATAATAGAAACAACGTTTTGTACCTACACAGAGCGAAAACCACCTAATAAAATAGAACAAAAGTAAGAAGATATCTCTATAGTTTTTCTTTAAGAAGAATCCCTACTTACTTTTAATGGGATAGTCTTTTTCATAAAATCAAGAAGAAATCTTCGAATATATATGTGGATATCTCCTTGAATTAATAAAGATGGCGTTCTTATTTTTATTAGGTTATCTAATTAAATTTATTATAAAGTTAGTCTTATATACATACAACTGTAAACTGAGTTAGCGGTTCACAGTCGACAACAATAATGCATAAAGAAAAGTTGAATAGAAAGTTTTTTATTTATTGTAAGAAGGTATACTTTTAAATAAAATTAAAAAGATTTACCTCCCAAAAATAAGAAGAAATCTCTATGGAAATATCTTAGAAAAATTGAGTAAGAAGTTTTCTATTTATTGTAAGAAGGTATACTTTTAAATAAAATCAAAAAGATTTACCTCCCAAAAATAAGAAGAAATCTCTATGGAAATATCTTTGAAAAATTGAGTAAGAAGTTTTCTATTTATTGTGAGAAGGTATACTTTTAAATAAAATTAAAAAGAAATCTCTATGGAAATATCTTCGAAAAATTGAGTAAGAAGTTTTCTATTTATTGTAAGAAGGTATACCTACTTTTAAATAAAATTAAAAAGATTTACCTCCCAAAAATAAGAAGAAATCTCTATGGAAATATCTTCGTCTCTGACTTCTGTCCTCTTTTTGGGCCACGAAGCTGTTCAAGGAGATAATCTTCTTATTTTTATGAGGATTATTTGGCTCTGTGTACATTAGTTGGCAAATTAGTTCATAAAATAAAGTACATCTTGTTCATTAATTAAAAACTTCCGTGAACACAACATTCTTTGTTTTGTTGCCATTTCCAGGTATAAGAAAACTCTGGTTTTGTGGTGAACCAGTTCGCGACAGAGCGACATACATTTGACCGTGAGAAAACACCTCGTTGCGAAGGTCTACCCCAATATAGCTAAATGTTTGCCCTTGGGACTTACAAAAAAACGCAAATTTCACTCATACGACCCATGAAAAGGGAAGAATGTTCCATATAGTTTAAATCCGGTCTGTAGTTAAATGCTGATTTCGTATGAATCGCCACATGTCTCCTCTGCATTCCTCGCAACCGTGAGTTCTCTAAACGATTTGCATGTTCAGCGACTGTCCCGTTTCTTCTGACTCTAATTTGGCGCCTGTTTCCAGAAGATATAGATAACTGCGGTTTTGCTTTTGGCATGTCTAATAATTGTTTAACAAAATTATAAACTTATAATTAACTTAATTGGGTAAGAGCTTAATTTAAAATTTTACCATTGAAATTAATGGTGATTTCGTTTCATCAAAAAAATGCGCATTTTTGTTACACTCTTCAATTTTCCGTTTTCGTTTGCAAAAGGAAGGTAAAACGTCAAATAGAATATGTCTTCTTTTTTTAGTGGTTTTATTAGGCTAGTGAATCTAGTGGTAATTTAGTGTAAAAAAACTACTTAAGTTTTTCACTTGCTACCCTGTTTTCGTTTCCTAAAAATGTACACTTCAGTGGTGTAAAAAACTCACACTTTTTACCCTCTGAAGCTTTGACAGGGTAGCTGGTTGCACTGAAAATCAGCTGACGAAAATTTTATTTGACAGATAAATTTGGCGAAATTAATTGGATTTTGCAATAACAATTAAATATGGGTGATAAGCGAAACCTAATTATTCATGCACATAGCATAGCAAACGCGGCAGTTATGTATGTAATTTGAATTTGAAATGTTTTTTTTTTTAGTTAATCCCCCCAAAATGAAATCCTGGCTACGGCCTTGCATACGTATATCAATTCTTAATTATTTTCCATAAATAAATTAATATAATTAATGTGTAATTAATATATATATTAATATTAATAAATTATATTAAAAATTTTAAATAATAAAAAAATATTTCGGGGTTTTTATTTATAAAATGTGATCCAAAAAGTAATAAGAAAGGAATATAATGTGATCATAAAATTATATCACATATGATTCAAAAACTAATTGAAAAATGATTGTGAAAAACAATCAAATGTTATTCCAAAAAAATGAAGTAGGAGATTGCAATGATATCAAATTTGATCAAAAAATGATTGAAAAATGTTTAAAAATATGTATCATAAATGATTACTTAAGAATAATCATATTTAGGGTACATTTTTCTCACAACGATTCACTCATATTCCAATAGAAAATGTTTTTAAATTTGATCGTTTTTAATCATCTGGGGGTATGATATTTGAATATTTTTTGACGAAAATTTTCAAAAACTGCTGGCTGGGCTTGTGTACGTGTGAAAGCAGAAGAGAAAAAATTGGCACGCGTGCCTATGGGATGGCCATCTATGTTCTATAGCAGACCCCATGGTATAAGTATACCAGGTAAAACAAACGTCAAGTTTTCGTCGCCATATTAACCGCCTGACAATTAAGCAGATTATGACATTTCGTGCTGCCATACTCAATGATAAAAATCCTCCATTAATGGCATTTTTCACTGCTTTGTTTTAAAAATAAATTGTAACCATGGTATTCATAGTAACGAACTTTTTCAATTTGAATTGAAAGAAATTTTTTCAATTTGAAAAAATTACACATCCTGCAGTAAATTTGTTTCACTGCTGAATGATCATTGATGATTCTTCTGAGTACAATTTTTATTATTATTATTATTTTTTTTTTTTTGAAAAAAGCAAACCATTTATATGAAAAATTCAGCAGTCTTTATTTGAAAGTACTCACTGATGCCTCCTTAGTCATAGATGAATTTCATCAGTGATTCATAAAAGATTAATTTCGGATTTTTACTTCACGGAATATCAGTTTGGCCGTACTACAAAGTAGCCCCTTTCCAGTATTCTCGGTGAGTTTTTAATTTAGTTTAGTAGTTACGATCACTTTTAATTTAGGCTTTGTGATCACTCTGGTATATAGTTTGGGGAGGTTTTGGAGATTGATCTATTATAACTCCATATCGTCGCATAAAGTGCAATACCGCGTATCCGCTACCACCCAAATTTTACAGGAGACAGTAAAAACTGTTTTAATTCAAAACGGTTTGGAATTTTGCAAAACCACATCCACACCAAGGTAAATTTTTGGATTATATTCTTAATCCAAATATCATTTTGGCGAAAAACAGTTAAATGTGCAGTTATTGGCTTACTTATGTATTTATAAGCGGTTTTGCGTCTTTTATTTTGTTCAATAGTGACGTATAGGCGGTTTTGCAGGCGTACGTAAAAACTTTTCTTCAATAAAGCAAAGTTATAATCCATTTCGTGTTTATGAAGGTATAATCAACTTTAGTACATTACAGTACAGTTATAAAGCAATAACGCCTATTATTCGCGATACTGGTTCGAAAAATTTCCTTAAAAAAAGCGGTTTTGAAACTGTGTCATTATTTGGAATTGCGTTGTGTGAATCTCAAAATTGTTGCATGAATGGATGGGGACGGACGCCAGGAATGTATATTTGATGAAATCTCATTTTTGGCAAAAATGGCACGCGGTTTTGCACTTTAGACGACGATATGTATATACACCACCATACCAAGTGAGCATTTCAGTCTATATATGTATGTATGTACATATGTCCAATCCAATTACAAAAAAAATATGTACCCTAGATTTTAACAATATAAGTTGCTTATTTCCGCGGTGCAATAATACCAAATATGGCTGCAAAGACGGTGATATAAAATTTTTCCAATTTCCGACGATACCCTTTATTCGCGGAGAGTGGGTGAAGATTTGTGGAGTGAGCGAAGAGGAGCTACCGAAAGTTCCCTTTCTCTTTCTGTCCTTTGATTTCTGAAATACCCAAACTTTCAAACAAAAATCTACGCATTCAAAAAATAAAAGTCTGGCATCGCTATACTCCAAAACTGACATAAGATCAAATTTCAAAAATCTGCTTTTTAATCAAAAAGACAGCGTCAAAATGACAATGCACATACCTGTATTTTTTATACCATGAGCAGACCCCAGAAAAACTAAAACTGAGATTGTGTTAGTGAGAACAGAGAGATTTATGCAACAGTGGTGTAAGAACCAATCATATGGAGTAAACGCACAAATATAGCGACGCTTTGAAAATAAAATAAATATTTGAATAATAATAAAAAATGTATTACTAAGGAATTTTTAACTTGAAAAAATGTTTTATAAATTAATTTGGTTTCACCAATGTAAAATATTGGAAATTTCAATAGTAAAAAAGATATCTATAAGGAGTTTTTAGTGTAAAAAATATGCATTAAAAATTCATTTGAGGAATATTCATTGAGAAACAGTTGAGAGTTGATATCATTTACGAAATTTTTTCAAAAGTACATAACTAAGGTTGTTAAGGTATGCAAGGATGGGGCGTAAGTTTTAATTAAAGATTTAGTAGAACCTTTAAGAATACAGCAAATTTTATTATATGAATTGAAAAACAAAGCATTGCAAGTTTGCAACTTGAAAATTTGGTTGCAGTAGAAAATTATTTATTATTCATGGTCATAAATACGCAATGACACACTGTCGCATAAACAAACAAAGCAACGCAGCCAGTGCTGCCGAAATATTTATATTTTCATTACTTATATTTACTTCATTTGTTTCTTTGCAAATTGTTAGATTATTGAATTTTTCACATTTCATTTTATTCCAAGTTTTTACTATTCAAAATTTCTTTATATTCAATTCTTATAACAACATTATTGTTCCTCTTTACTGGTCTTACAATAATTCTTTTAAATATTTCATTTCGAGTTAACGGAATCTTATTCATATACAAAATTCCATACTTTTACTTAAAACATTAATTTTAGCTTATTCTATTGCGCCTTCAGCATTCTTGAATGGTATCTTTTCTTGTTTAAATTTCTTTATTGAATACTTTATTTCATCCTTATTTAAAATTATTGAGTTTATAACTTATACTCGTAATTTCGCTCATTGAATGGCGTATTTGATATTGTTTATCTTTAATTAATATTATTTTATTTTGTAAATCTATGTATACATATATATATAAAAATCAAGCCTATTTCTTTGTCGCCGGCTTTCGCCCAAACGCGTGGAGGGATTTGGACCAAATTTACACACCAGATGAGTGCCTTGCCATAGACGGTTTATACTCGTATGCATATTTTTTTCATATCCGGAAGTCGGTTCCCTAGATATAGGTCAAAAGGTCAAACGTGGATCCGGCTTTCCCCTAAATATTTTTGGTCAATATTGGTATCAAATGAAAGGTATTGAGCAGGGAATTTACATAAAAGAGTAATCATTGTGATTCCTAGGTCGGGTCTCCAGATATGGGTCAAAACGTGGACCCGATGACCCTCAAATATTTCTGAGCGATATTGGTATCAAATCAAAGGTCTTGATGAGTACTTCAACACAGGAATCTTTTATTTGTGATGTCTAGGCCGGGTCTCTAGATATGGGTCAAAACGTGGACCCGGATGACTTTCGAATGTTTTTGGCCGATATTTGTATCATATGAAAAGTATTGATGAGGAATGAGGACTTGAAAATAGAACCCTTTTAATTATGATGCCTAGACCGGGTCTCCAGATATGGTCAAAACATGGACCCGATGACCCTCAAATATTTCTGAGCCATATTGGTATCAAATCAAAGGTCTTGATTAGGACTCGGACAAAGAGCTATTATAATTGTGATGCATAGGCCGGGTCCCCAGATATGGGTCACAACGTGGACTCGGATGAAACCGAAAAGTGGGTATCATGGCTTCAATACAGAGATGTTCTAGATGTAATGCTCAACCTGGTTCCCTGGGTAAAGGGCAATAAAAAGGAAGATGAAAATCGAATTGAATGGGAATTCAAGGGGAAGGAAACGAAAATAGAATGGGAGAGCGAAGGGGAGAGAGAGAGATTGGGAGTGGAAGAGGGTGACGAATGAGAGGGGGAGAGGAAAGAAGAGGTAAGGGAAAGGAAAAGGAAACGGAGATGAAAGAGGGAAAGGGAGTGAAAGTCTAAGAGAGGTCGGGTCTCCAGATGTGGATCAAAGCGTGGACCCGAATGACCCCAGAATTTTCTTAAGATATATTGGTATCAATTTTTATCGAAACCCGCTGAACGCAGAAGAAAGGGGAGACCTCCACTGCGTTGTGGAGATCAGGTGGACAGTAATGCTGACTCCCTAGGTATTCCCAAATGGCGCTATGCTGCACGAAACAGAAATAGCTCTAATAAAAGACTCGGCCAAAATCGTCTAGATGGTTACGTGCCAATTAATGTAAGTAAAGGTATCAAAAGAAGGGTATTTTACATAGAAAATTTACATAGAAATGAATTCATTATGATTCCTAGGTCGGGTCCCAAGATGTGGGTCAATACGTGGACCACGGAATATTTCTCAGGGATACTGGTATCAAATGAAAGGTTTTGAGCAAGAATTTTATATGGAGCCGATTATGATTCATATGGGTCAAAACGTGAACCACGGAATATTTCTCAGGCATATGTATCAAACGAAAGGTTATGAGCATAACTTCCATAGAAATAAAGTTATTATCATTCCTATACCGATATAAAATTAAAGGTGTTGACCAGGGCAGCTAGATAGAGCTATTTTTATTGTGATTATTAGGCTCGGTATTCAATTATGGACAGAGGAGTGGACCCGGATACCACGGGATGTTTTTGAACAACGATGGTATAAAATCATAAGTGGAATGCAGGAATATGTTATGCTAAACCCGGTTCCCTAGGGAAAGGGGAGGGGTAATGAGAATGGGAAAGGCAAATGCAAAGGGATGGAAAAGAAGAGGGAGAAATTACTGAAATTGGAATGAAGAGGATGGGGAGAGAGACAGTCAGACAGGGAATTAGAGAAATAATAAGAGGGGGAATGCAAGGGGCGGTCAACGAGGACAAGACGAAGTACCTCCTGTCATCACACAAAGAAACAGCAAATTCGAAACTGTTAGGGACTTCGTCTATCTGGGAACCAGCATTAACACCAAGAATGATGTCAGCACGGAGATCCAACGAAGAATCACGCTTGCCAATAAATGCTACTTCGGACTAAGTAGGCAACTGGAAAGTAAAGTCCTCTCTCGACAAACAAAAATCACACTCTACAGGACGCTCATCGTTCCAGTCCTCATGTACGGCGCAGAAGCAGGAGCGGATTTACATTGGGGCAACATGGGCAGCTGCCCAGGGCGCCGTTTCAATAGGGGCGCCAAAACTAAGACGGCAAAAATTTTTTTTTTATTTATCAAAAAAAAAAATTTTTTTTGAATATTGCAACAAGAATGAGAGCTTTTTCAATTTTTTACAGAGAAAAAATAAATCAAAGTACATTTCAGAACATTGGTACAGTTCTTAACCTTCGCCCCAGTGGGACGTACATATCGCTCATTTGCTGCATTTGCACTTTTCAAAATACACAACTTTTCAGGAAGGGCAATTTTGAGATTCAACCGCCATATGGTGCGCAAGTAAATGCAACATTTGGTTTGTATCTGAAGCGCTTAGTTTTCAACAAATAATAAAGAATTTTTTACTCAAAATGAAGTATGATGTAACTAACTATTCTGCAGCATTAACTCAAAAATCACGTTTTTTGATTTATGCCGGTCTTGCAGCAAATTACCGATATGTAAACACTAAGTTTTAGCAGCTTGTGTGCAGTAAATGACGTGAAAAATTTTTCCTTAAAAAAATAAAAAAAAAAAAAAAAAAAAAAAAAACAAAATGGTCTTGAGAGCTCAATAATAAAGTAGTTATCAAAATAAAAACGACCAAAAACCAAAAGTAAAATTTAATCGGATGAGCCAGCCGACAAACAAACTCTACTAATTAGTGCAAAGCATTGCTTGTGCTTAAAATAGAATTTGTACAAACTAAACAAACACACAACCACACCAACATACAAGTGACAAATACCGATAACGTCGGCAAGGTCACTGTTGCTGGATGGTAGGTTGTAAAAAGGAAAAAATGAAAAGAAAAATTAATACAAGCAAAATGCAAGGCGGCGGTAGCCTAATGGTGATGCCATTAGACTTCCAACCGGAAAATCCGAGGTTCGATCTCGGCGGACGCCAATGAATAAAAAATGTTAAAAAGAAGTCTGATGAAGAGATGTGGTGGTCTCCGAAATGGATCTATAACTTCTACCAAACAAGTATTAATCTTTCATACCAATTTTTCCTTAAAAAACAAAAAAAAAAAAAAAAAAATGGTCTTGAGAGCTCAATAATAAAGTAGTTGTGAAAAATTCAAATTTAATTGAAATTGCAAATTTAAAAACTAAGTAGGCATTGGAGTATTTTTTCGGGGAAATGTGCGAGCTCACTTTTTCAAAGGAAACTAAGATCTCAATATTTTCTGTTTCTGGTTAATTTGAATAGTTCGCGCCTCTATACAATGCGCTGCGTACATTTTATGTAATCTTAAAAATCTTTCCGAGTTAAAAACATCAAAAAAGTGTCAGTCAATTAATGTTTTTGTGAAAAATAGAAGAATGAGTGCAAATATCAAAAAGTTAAGCGGCGCAGCAAACAAAAAACGTGCAGCCGAGAAAGTGCAGAAAGACAAAGATTTACTGTCGAAAAACAATAAACTTGATTGTTTTTTTCAAACTCCTCGAAAAGAAAATGACTCCGTTGTTGATCATAACCAAAAAGGTAAAAACGCATAAGTCAATTGATCGACAGCTAGGTTAGCCCAGGTAGATTCTGGGCCAGAAAGCCGGATTTCGCTACCTGGGAGGCAAACTACTGTCAAAAATTGTGAGTTTAGTTTCAGTACGAAACATTTTCACTATAAAATTGTTTTTCAGATTCGAATCATGAACTGCAATTTAATGATATTGCGAAATCTGTCCCACATAATAATGAGGGTTTAAGATCAGATCATTTTGAAGGTTAGAAAATGGAAAAAAATGTGGTACCTGTATAAGAGTTTTTATTATACATATGTTTTATACATTATAGGTCAAAGTCTCGAAAGTAGAGATGGGAAACTATCGATGGCACTATCGATAGTATCGATATTTTATTTTTTTTGAACACTATCGAAGACCATCGATGGCTTTTTCAAAATTATCAAGAACTATCGATATTAATGTGTACTATCAATAGTTTTACAACTTCTACATCCCCATATTGCACCATACTATTTCAGATTCTGTTGAGGTTTTATATTCGTATATGTACAAAAAAATTTAAACATTTTAAAAGGCTTTGAAGATTTTTTTGTTTCGACTTCAAACTTTCACTTCCGTGTACTAAAATATACTGGACTGAATTTAAAAATAATTGAGATTTTGATGTTTTCTTGACTTTTTCAAATTTTTGGCGATAGTTCTATCGATCGTAGTATCGATGGTTTATTTTTGAAAACTATCGATGGTAGCACTATCGATAGTTTCCCACCTCTACTCGAAAGTGGAAAAGTCACATCAAATCCTGTGACATACCTATTCAGAAAAATAAAGATTTTAATTCCCCACAAGACCCTAGTGGACTGGATCAATTGATTTTGAGCGATACGCTTCATTTATAAATAAAAATGAAATAAATATTCTTTCTAAGAAAACTCGAATCAAATTTTTTCAATCCGTAAAATATATCAGTAATGAAATGTCACCACACGAAGGCAAGTACGGTTTTTTGGAAATATTGGGGCGCGGCTTGATTTGTTTGCCCAGGGCTCTTCTAGAGGTAAATCCGCCCCTGCGCAGAAGCATGGACAATTTCAAAATCAGATGAGATGGCAATTGGAGTATTCGAGAGAAAAGTTCTTCGTAAGATTTATGGACCTTTGCGCGTTGGCGTGGGCGAGTATCGACGGAGATTTAACGATGAGCTGTACGAGCTTTACACAGACATCGACATTGTTCAGCGAATAAAGATCCAGCGGCTGCGTTGGGCAGGTCATGTCGTGAGAATGGACGAAGGCGCTCCGGCCAAGAAAGCATTTCTATCGAAACCCGCTGAACGCAAAAGAAAAGGGAGACCTCCACTGCGTTGGGAAAATCAGGTGGGCAGCGATGCTGCCTCCCTAGGTGTTCCCAAGTGGCGCCATGCTGCACGAAACAGAAGCAATTGGCGCGCTCTGTTGGACTCGGCCAGAATCGTCTAGACGGTTAAGCGCAAATCAAGAAGAAGAATGCAAGGGGAAGGAAACGAAAATATAATGGGAGAGGGAAGAGAGAGAGATTGGGAGTGGGAAAGGTTGACGGATGACAGGGGGAGAGGAAAGGAGAGGTAAGGGAAAGGAAACGGAGAAGAAAGAGAGAAAGTGAGTGAAAGTCTAAGAGAGGTCGGGTCTCCAGATGTGGATCAAAGCGTGAACCCGAATGACCCCGGAATATTTTTAAGATATATTGGTATCAATTACAGGTGTTGACCAGGGCAGCTACATAGAGCTATTTTTATTGTGATTCTTAGGCTCGGTACTCAATTATGAGGAGAGGATGCCACGGGATGTTTTTGAACAAATATGGTATAAAATAAGAAGTGGAATGATGGACTATGTTATGCTAAACCTGGTTCCCTAGGGAAAGGGAAAGGGGAAGGGTAATGACAATGAGGAAAGGCAAATGCAAAGGGATGAAAAAGAAGAGGGAGAAATTAATGAAAATGGAATGAAGAGGATGGGAGAGAGACAGTAAGAAAGGGAATTAGAGAAATAATAAGAGGGGGAATTCAAGGGGAAGTAAACGAAAATATAATGGGTGAGCGAAGGGGAGAGAGAGAGTGATTGGGAGTGGGAAAGGGTGACGAATGAGAGGGGGAGAGGAAAGGTAAGGGTAAGGAAGGGAAAGGAAAGGGAAAAGGAAAGGGGAAGGAAAAGGAAACGGAGATCAAAAAGGGAAAGGGAGTGAAAGTCTAAGAGAGGTCGGGTCTCCAGATGTGGATCAAAGCGTGGACCCGAATGACCCCGGAATATTTTTAAGATATATTGGTATCAATTTCTATCGAAACCCGCTGAACGCAGAAGAAAGGGGAGACCTCCAATGCGTTGGGAAGATCAGGTGGACAGTGATGCTGACTCCCTAGGTATTCCAAAATGGCGCCATGCTGCACGAAACAGAAATAGCTCGCGTGCTTTATTAGACTCGGCCAAAATCGTCTAGACGGTTACGTGTTAATTAAAGTAAGTAAAGGCATTAAATGAAGGGTATTTTACACAGAAAATTTACATAGAAATGAATTTATTATGATTCCTAGGTCGGGTCCCAAGATGTGGGTCAATACGTGGACCAAGGAATATTTCTCAGGGATATTGGTATCAAATGAAAGATTTTGAGCAGGAATTTTATATGGAGCTGTACCCATTATGATTCCCAGATATGGGTCAAAACGTGGACCACGGAATATTTCTCAGGGATATTGGTATCAAACGAAAGGTTATGAGCATCACTTCCATAGAAATAAAGTTATTATCATTCCTATGTCGGCTCCCAAAAAATGGGTCGAAACGTGGACGGATGGCCACGGAATATTTATTTATATATAGGTATGAACCCATTATTCCTAGGTCGGTTCCTCAGATATGGGTCAATACGTCAACCTGGAAGACCCCGGGATGTTGCTGAGCAATACCGATATAAAATTACAGGTGTTGACCAGAGCAGCTACATAGAGCTATTTTTATTGTGATTCTTATGCCTCAGACACACATGTGGTATGAATATTATCATATCAATACTATGATTTGGCTATACTATGAAAATTTTCAATTAAACTACAATATGAGAGTGACACATATGTGGTATAGATCGCAATATTTCTACTATACTACGATTGTGTGTCTCTAGCATTAGGTTCGGTACGCAATTATGGGCAGAGGAGTGGACCCGGATGCCACAGGATGTTTTTGAACAACGATGGTATAAAACAAGTAAGGAAGCCTAAGTTCGAGTGGAATCGAACATTAGATACTCAGCTGTATGCTTTCATTGTTTGTTTGCGTTTGATGGAATTACGGTGTATTTTATATAAAGCGAGTGCTGCATTAAGTGGGCGTAGCCACGCCCATTTTAAACATTTTTATCAGTCATCCAATAAGCATATAAATATTATTCTTTGTGCAGGTCCTTCCTCCAACCCTTTTAGATATATTCAGCCTCAAAAGTTTAGTACGTATGGGAGGAGCAATGCCCCATTTTTCGATAAATCTTTTCTTTTTTTTTTTTTTGGTGAAGATGGTATTGATATCGTATATCTGCATAGTGATTCCTATATACATGCCATGAACGCTTTTAGGGATATTAGCCTTAAAAATTAAGAACGCATGGGAGGTGCCACGCCCCCTTTTCCCAAAACTACTGTTTTTTTTCATAAGCATGCTATTGATATCGTTAATCTCCTGATCAATTTTCAGGTGCCACGCCCCCTTTTCCGATAACCTACACTTTTATGCGCAAAAATTGTTTTGATATCATATAGCTCTGTACCAATTTCCAGGTCCCTGACTTAAATTCTTTTAAAGATATTCAGCTTAAAAAATTAAGTGTTGTTGGGAGGAGCAACGCCCCCTTTTCGTATAACTCCTATTAGTTTGCGTTAATATGGAATTGTTATCGTTTATCTCCACACCAATTTCCAAGTCCCTAGCGTAAACAATTTTAGAGATATTCAGCATGAAAAATTAAGTTTGTATGGGAGGTGCCACGCCCCTTTTTCCGATAACCCCCTCTTTTTTGCGTGGGAATGGTATTGATATCATTTAGCTCTATACCAATTTTCAGGTCCCTACCTTGAACAGTTTTAGAGATAATCAGCTTTCAACATTAAGGTTGTATGGGAGGTACCACGCCCCCTTTTCTGATAACCCCCACTTCTCTGAGTGAGAAGGGTTTTGATATCACCTACCTCTATACCAATTTTCAGCTCCCTACCTTGAACTGTTTTAGAGATAATCAGCTTTAAAAATTAAGGTTGTATGGGAGGTGCCACGCCCCCTTTTCTGATAACCCTCACTTTTCTGAGTGAGAAGGGTTTTGATATCACTTACCTCTATACCAATTTTCAGCTCCCTACCTTGAACTGTTTTAGAGATAATCAGCTTTAAAAATTAAGGTTGTATGGGAGGTGCCACGCCCCCTTTTCTGATAACCCCCACTTTTCTGGGTGAGAAGGGTTTTGATATCACCTACCTATATACCAATTTTCAGCTCCCTACCTTAAACTGTTTTAGACATAATCAGCTTTAAAAATTAAGGTTGTATGGGAGGTGCCACGCCCCTCTGGGTGAGAAGGGTTTTGATATCACCTACCTATATACCAATTTTCAGCTCCCTACCTTAAACTGTTTTAGAGATAATCAGCTTTAAAAATAATGTTGTATGGGAGGTGCCACGCCCCCTTTTCTGATAACCCCCAATTTTCTGGGTGAGAAGGGTTTTGATATCACCTACCTCTACACCAATTTTCAGCTCCCTACCTTGAACTGTTTTAGAGATAATCAGCTTCGCTTCGTTGCTCTTGTTGTTGATATTTGCATTTGCACGGCTATGCATGCAAGCATTTATAAGTACATGACTATCTACCTACCTACCACTGACAATGCCAAGCGATTCACACGGACACAGCAGCGCACTAACACAAAGGTCATTTACGGTTTACGCGTAAACTTTTGAAATTACTCGTAGCTACAGCAAAGATGTTTACACATCAAAAATCAGGCGGATGACTGAAGGTTTCAAGACCGGGGCAAATTCCTGCCGGAATGATAACGGTGATCTGGTAACTGATGTCCAGAGCATACTTAGGTTGTGGAGAGATCACTTCTCCTCCTTGCTAGATAATGGCAACAGTGAAAGTGCGGAAGGAGAAGATGTACGACCCGAATCCCCAATAGCAGATGATGGTAGGCATGTTCCACCACCTCATCATGACGAAGTGCGAATAGCAGTATATAGGCTTAAGAATAACAAGGCCACGGGCACTGACGGCTTGCCAGCCGAGCTATTCAAACATGGTGGCGAAGAGTTGATAAGGAGCATGCATCAACTCCTATGCAGAATATGGTCGGACGAGCGCATGCCCGACGATTGGAACTTAAGTGTGCTCTGCCCAATCCACAAAAAAGGAGACTCCACAGTGCGCGCCAATTATCGTGGGATAAGCCTCCTGAATATCGCATATAAGGTCTTAGCAAGTGTATTGTGCGAAAGACTGAAGCCTACCGTCAACAATCTGATTGGACCTTATCAGTGTGGCTTCAAACCTGGTAAATCTACCATCGACCAGATCTTCACAATACGACAAATACTGGAAAAAACCCATGAAAAAGGATCCGACACACACCATCTCTTTGTCGATTTTAAAGCCGCTTTTGATAGCACGAATAGGAATTGCCTGTATGCCGCAATGTCTGAATTTGGTTTCCCTCCTAAACTTATACGGCTATGCCAAATGACGTTGACTAACACCACCAGCTCCGTCAGAATTGGGAAGGACCTCTCCGAGCCGTTCGAGACCAAACGAGGTTTCAGACAAGGTGACTCTCTTTCGTGCGACTTCTTCAATTTGATGCTGGAAAAGATAATACGAGCTGCAGAACTTAACCATACAGGAAGCATCTTATGTCACAAGAGTGTGCAACTGCTGGCGTACGCCGATGACATCGACATCATTGGCACTAACACGCGCGCCGTATGTTCTGCCTTCTCCAAGCTGGATAAAGAGGCTAAGAAAATGGGTTTGGCGGTCAACGAGGACAAGACGAAGTACCTCCTGTCATCACACAAAGAAACAGCACGCCTTGGCAGCCACGTCAATGTTGATAGCTACAAATTCGAAACTGTTAAGGACTTCGTCTATCTGGGAACCAGCATTAACACCAAGAATGATGTCAGCACGGAGATCCAACGAAGAATCACGCTTGCCAATAAATGCTACTTCGGACTAAGTAGGCAACTGAAAAGTAAAGTCCTCTCTCGACAAACAAAAATCACACTCTACAGGACGCTCATCGTTCCAGTCCTCATGTACGGCGCAGAAGCATGGACAATTTCAAAATCAGATGAGATGGCACTTGGAGTATTCGAGAGAAAAGTTCTTCGTAAGATTTATGGACCCTTGCGCGTTGGCGTGGGCGAGTATCGACGGAGATTTAACGATGAGCTGTACGAGCTTTACACACACATCGACATTGTTCAGCGAATAAAGATCCAGCGGCTGCGTTTGGCAGGTCATGTCGTGAGAATGGACGAAGGCGCTCCGGCCAAGAAAGCATTTCTATCGAAACCCGCTGATCGAAAAAGAAACGGGAGACCTCCACTGCGTTGGAAAAATCAGGTGGACAGCGATGCTGCCTCCCTAGGTGTTCCCAAGTGGCGCCATGCTGCACGAAACAGAAGCAACTGGCGCGCTCTGTTGGACTCGGCCAGAATCGTCTAGACGGTTAAGCGCCAATCAAGAAGAAGAAGAAGATGGTTAAATAGAAAAAAATAAACCTATAAAAATATAAAAATCTACTTTTAATACAAATAATTTTTTGTTACAAAAAGTATTCTAATTTAATAAAATGGGAATTTTTTATTTCGTCTTTTGTACCTATAAAAACATAATTATGTAACTTTAATAAAAATAATTTTTTTTATTACAAAGTCTCATTTTATTTAAAACTAATTTTTGATATTTGCCCGGGCCAGGGTTTGAACCTGGAACCTCTTGCATGAAAAGTGAGCACACAACCTACTATGCCGTATGTGTTTTTATTAAGTACTAGCAAATACCCGTCCCACTTCGCTGCGAAAAATCACACTATGCCACTCCCTTCCCTATCGGTCTCCCCACCACTCAGCATTTCCCGTTCCCTCTATCTCTTCCTCCTCTTATACTACTCTATCTCTCTCCCCGTCTCACGTTCTTTATCAACAACTTTCCATGGCCATCCGGTGCACATATCGGTGTACATCATGATTACTAATATATTTTGGATAACTGACTGGAAAATTGGAATGGAATGAACTCTCTATTGAAGCTCTGATTGATATCTTTAAATGATACCAATAGTGCTCAAAAATATTTCGGGGCTATTTAGGCCCATGTTTCGGCCTAAATCCCGGGAACCGATTGAGATATCCATATAGTGTAAGTGGTCCACGTTTTGGTCTCTATCTGGAGAACCGACTGGAAAATTGGAACGGAATGAACTCTCTATTGAAGCTCTGATTGGTATCTTTAATTTGATACCAATAATGCAGAAACATATTTCGGAGGAATCTGGGTCCATATTTTGGCCTATATCTCGGGAAGGGGTTGAGATACCAGAATTAAATGTGATCGGCCCGGTAGTTTCGGCGTCCATAGGGAACAAACAAACAAACTTTCATCCTTATATATATAGATAGATAGATAGATAGATAGATAGATAGATAGATAGATATAAACAAATTTTAAGGGTTTAAACCATATTTTTAAGGACATATTTTTAGCGCTAAAAACGAATTCTTTAGGGCATATTTCCTGTTTCCCTAGTAATTAGCAGTACCAGATTGCAGTACAAAAAAAATACACCAAGCCACATGGCTGTCACCTGATCGAAAAACGCGAAACCAGGTCGATCACGCCATGATCGATTGGGGACACAGCTCCAGCATCCTAGACGTGCGCACAATCCGTGGTCCCAATATCGCCTCGGACCACTATCTTGTGGCAGTCAAGGTACGCACCCGCCTCTGTGCAGCAAACAATGTCCAACAGGAAAGCAAGAAAATTTTGAAGTCGAAAGGCTGCACATGACGCAGACAGCCAACGAATACTCCATCCGGCTCACACTCCTGCTCTCTGAGAGCAACCCTCCACCAAATGATGTATCGGAGGACTGGGAACACATCGCTACTTCACTTCATACCGCCGCTGAGGAAACTATTGAATACCAGCGAGCCCGCAGAACAAACAACTGGTACGATAAGGAATGCCACGACGCCACAGTAAGAAAGAACGCCGCCTACAGGGCTACATTGCGTGCGGGCGCAACACGAAGCGTATGGGAGCGCTATCGGACGGCTAAGAGGGAAGAGAGGCGCCTCTTTCGAACGAAGAAAAGGGAGGCCGAAAGGCGCGAGTGTGAAAAGCTTGAGATGCTGGCAGGTATGAATGATGTTTGAAAATTTTATTAAAAAGTCAGGCGGATGACTGAAGGTTTGAAGATCGGGACAAATTCCTGCCAGAATGATAACGGCGATCTGGTAACTGATGTCCAGAGGGTATTTCAATTGTGGAGGGACCACTTTAGCGATGGGCAAATTTTAAAAATATATCGATATATATTATATCGATGTAAAAAACATCGATTTATACCCGTGTAAAAACATCGATATATCAATATATCGAAAGGGTCGGCTTTTCATTAAGGAACCACGCCCGGCGAAAAACCAGCTCTTCACGGGTTTAGAGGTGCTCTCACAGATCTCAAAACCGAAATCCAAACTTGCCGGAGCCTTATAGTTTACTATATATTTGTTGTTAAAGTTGGATGGGTCTATAGATATTCTACGAATCTTGAAGAATAAACATAAAAATCATTAAGCATCGCTTGTAGAAGAAAGAAATGTAAATTGAAGCACCACGGACATTATGTTATACCACTTATTAAAAAATTGTCTGCTGTTAAATTCAAAGCGAATCAGAAATGTTTGAAAAATATCGAATTTGGCACGAAATGGCAAAAAATTATCGATTACACAGGCCGACAAAAAATTTGACCATAAACCAGACCATACTTTCCTAAAGGTTTTCGATGCGCTGAATTCAAGAATTGCTCTATCACGTCAGTTTGAGATATCCTAACCTAAATGTGCAAAAAACACCGTTTTTGCCTATTTTTGCGGTTATATATAAACGACAGATTATTTAAAAAAAAAGCACACGTAGCATCTTAAAGAAGAAGTGTTTCTCTTACGAATGGCGTCGAGGTTGCTCAAATATATTTTTTTTTTCGCTAAGATAGAGCAATTTAAAGTTTATATGAATTAACGTAGGTATGATGCAGTAGAACACATACCTCTTACGATAAGTCTGCAAATTTCAATTGCCCGCCGACTCGGAACAATCGCAAAAATATCTCGATTGTGTAGTCGAGGAACGAGTCAACTTTTGACTCGATTGTGATTTTGCAACGATGACGATTCTCTCGATTGTCTAAACATCTCGGACTCGTCCATCACTAAATTATAATTAATTTCCAATTCGGTCCAATTTCGAACTTCGGAGGCTCATATTTCGATTTTGGAGGCTCACTCAGAAAAACGGTAAAATTGCTTTTTTACTTACAAAACGGGGCATATACATGTCTATGCTATAGGCAGTCAAAAAGAAGCGCATATCTTTCAGCAGTGTGAACAGTTAATATACATAAGTGTAAAGGTGCGATGTGTTGAAAAATATTCTGCTGGGAATTGTTAGGTATCGGTCTGCGAAGTATTGGTTACGTTCAGAAGTCGCAACGGTTGAGCACAGCTGTTGTGTAGATATCACTAAAGGCTGGTATCGACCTCTCAAGAAACAGCTCAAGAAATTTTTAGTTTTATTTCTTGAGTGAAAAATAGTAGTAGGCAAGAAATTTTGACGTTTATTATTCCACCGTGAATACCAAGTGAAACGAAGAAGATCATCAAAAACGTAAACAAAATAAACTATTTTATAAACATGAGAAATTGATAAGTTCTTAAAAAACATTAAATAAAAGCTTTAAATATTTGTTTTCAATAGTTTTATTTTGTTGTTATTTTAGGAAATCATCGAAAGCGACGAGGATGACCTTATATTACTGCTAAACTGTGGTATATTGATGGCCGGAATGGAAGTAGGTGTAAGAAATTGATGTGAACTTCCGCTTTGCATTATTACAAAAATTGTTCACTATATTTTTTCCGATTAATTTTTTTATTTTCACCACCAGTTTTATCAACATGTAACAAAAGCCAACAGACGTCAAAATTTCTTTAAGAAATAAATGCTCGATGATATATTTCTTGGCAAAACCTGTGTTGCTGTGTTCGCATTATGTTGAAAAATAGTGGTAAAAAAGTGTATTAAATTTCTTGAGAGGTCGATACTCGCTCAAGAAAGTTTCACAAGAAAAATTTCTTGAGCATTTCTTGTACGCCTTTTATATGGAACTTTTGCGTTTCTTGAGAGGTCGATACTAAGCTTAAGCGGAAAGTGATACAATTTGCGCCTTCTGAACAAACTGATACATTAAATAAACAAATTATTATTATAATTATCCCCAACGTAATCGCCAATAATCTCGCGGTTTTGAAATATTTTTATTACACTCAAAAATTCATAAATACTATTTATATTTTTGTACATATGTCAAAATCGTAAGCTCAACATGCTGTCTAAAGTGAGCGTAAAAAATTTATGATGGAAAAAAGTCTCCAAACTCACAATGTGTTGTGTTGATCAGAAATACTCAACCTTGCGTCCAGAAGATAAAAACACAACTGTTGCGCAGCCGTTGCGACTTCCGAACGCAATCATTGTTGCGGGTCGTTAAGTAGTAAATGTTTTCCGCTCAATATAAAGTTATTTGTATTTAATATACATATAAAACCACATATGCACCACATGCATGAAAACACATATGTACATACCAATATACATACATATATGTTCATAGTAGGTATGCAAATCTTTTTTTTTACTACTGAAAGAAATGCTACCTACTACTGAAACTTGTGTAACTGTTTCCCAAACTTGACATTACTACTTACGGCAATTTTTTCAGAATTGTGGAATATGTTACAGGTTTCTACGTTTTTCAGTATTCAGTGACACCTTACCAGTTACAGCTTTCCTTGTTCTAATGCAACTCAACCGTTATGTGGTCAGAACTACATATAAAATTCCATGTTCTATGTACATAAAACAGGCGTATCTATGCATGCCAGTAAAAAAAATAATTTTCGGAAAATCAAAATGGAGTAGCATCGAAGGTTTAAACAATTTTGTAAATATTTTGGTTAGACAAATCTCCCACCCCTTCTTATAGTTTTGCCAAATTACGGAAAATTTGTATGAAATCAATTTTACTAGGTTACAGCCAAAAAATACCAAGAAATTCAGGTATTGGGGATGACAGCTATGGGCCTGCTGAGCCAAAATTAAAATTATCTTCGCGGAAGTTACAAATGCGATAATCAAAGTCAGTACCTACTTCGTTGGAGAGACAATTAAAATGCACTTCTACCGATATACAATCATAATTGAACGAAACCTTGCTGACTCCTGGCCAAAGTCAACATTTCGTTAGGTCTTTGAAAAATTTTGATTTTAAAAGTGGGGGTTTTATAAGAAGTTGGAAAAATCAGGGAAGTTGTATTCATTAAAAAATTAGCCGGTTTAATTGCAAACATTTTAAGCGTCATATTACCAAGATCCGATGAATATTTTTCAAGTGAAACAAAAAAATGTTTTCTGGACGAAAAATTCAGTTAGATGACTCAACCATGCGGTAACGAAAAAGGTTGTAAAGTCCTCCCCTAAGTTTAAATTTTAAAGCTTATGTTGAGAGTGTTAAGGCATACTTTTTTTACTTGCAACTTCCGCGAAAATAATTTTTGAATGAAATGATAACCAAAACACAAAATTAACGTTATTTCAAAAACCTAACCATACAAAAAATAAGAAAAAAAATGGTGCCGAGCTCAGCAGGCCAATACATTAATTTCTAGGTATTTTTTTTTAATTATTTGTTGCCTAGTGTTAGAAGTAATCACACGAGCCACCATAAGCAATGATACTTTCTGATTTAAATTTTAAAAATTGTAACCTATAATTTTCTAAGATTTTAAATAAACCAGGAAATGTTTAATTTAAAATATACTTTAAAACATGTTTCCACAGTTATTTTCTTTGTCAACGGGAAACATATTACGGGATTGAAATTACTATTGTACATTTGTGTGCAAAGAGAGTGTGTATGTGTTATCTATAAAAGATTAGCTAAATTTTTTGAGCATTGTTTATTGTAACGAAGTCAGCCGCCTAGTAAAAACTATTCACGCCATGTCTTATATTGGGGCAAACACTTCGGATGCTGAATGCGAACAAAAAAAAAAACGCCGGGCGGAGCTTGTATCAAAATTGGCAACCAATAAGCCGTCGTTAGAATCTAAATGGGCAAGTAAAAAGGATGAAGAATCTGGATCGGAGTCGTCATACTCAGAAAATTTTTTGACTCGAGGTTGGTGAGCTAATACAAATGTACATAGGATTATAAAATATTTGGGACTTTAGGAAATTAAAAACGACTTGTTTTCATTGAGTCACTATTGTCATTATGGCATGTACAACACTTACAAATATCAGTGGCCTTTGGAAAAATGGAAAAAAATTAAACGTACATAATAACGTAATCTCAGCGACAAAAACAAAATCTATATAACTAAGTATATATTTATGTCAGTATATACATATATAAGTGCAATTTAAGAAACGGTTGCCGTTTATGTTAATTTTGTCAATAACCGAAAAAGAATTTGGGTTTCAGTTCATTTTTTTTTAAATTGAAAGTTAAATGCTTAAATATTAAAATATTGTTTTAATGATTGGGCACAGAGCGAAATAGTGTGGTATATGTTCCGTGAAGCTAGTGAACCATTTCGGAAATCTGAGAAGACATTTAATGAGTAAACACAGAAGGTCTCCTTGCAACTCAAAGACACAGAAACAATAGTACTAAATATGTAGCTCATGCAACTCCAGCTATGCAAATTTGCGCAAAACGCTGTCGAAATTCAACCATAAAATTTTTCCAACCTTAGATGTCTAATTTAAAAAAAAAAGGTCTTAAAGCTGCTTGAACGCTGCATTTTGTATTGGGTTACAAAACTAAGCAAATCATTATAAAAGTTGTTAATAAAAATTATAATAAACATAATAAATTAAACATCTTTGGAGTTTCTGTGTCACTAATAGTTTTAAACTTGACATCATTGGAAGGAGAAAAAACTCTATATAAATGAATAATTTTAGCATGAAAGCAATTTTGAATATTTAATGAATATGAAATTTTGTGATGTCCCTTTAAAGATTTCGTATTTTCCGCACCACCTGTGAGGTACGCTATTGACACGTTACCGAAGTTAGTTTTGGGTGCTCAGTAGGGTGGAGCGAGTTGGGTTTTTTTTTTTTAAATCAGTATTGGCATACCTGCAGCAGGATTGGGCATGAATCAACTAATTTTGAGTGCACATAGCCTGCAACTACCACGCAGATTTGAGTGATTTTAACTACCACTAAATTTGAGTGGTAGTTAAATTCAAGATTTAACTCAAGCGTTAACTACCACTCAAGTTTAGTATTGGTAACAAAAGTCAAACCCCAAAAAAGCTTATGGAAAAACTTATATGTTATATGTATGCGTATAGCTATACATACATACATTAAGTATACAAAATTGAACAAAAATGCATGTGCATTACATTAGTAGTTGTAGAAGAAAAATATAAAGGTCTAGTATATTTTAAGTGTCAAGAATAAAGCTCGCACTTATTAATGTATACCAATATTTTTGAATCAGTCCAAACGCGAACCCTTCAATATTTAACACACCTAAAAATGGACTTAAGCCAATTTCAAAAGTATCGACTCATATATACTCACATATGTACATTTCACCACAAGCTGATTTGTTTTTTGATTAACTTCTCAATGATTTCATTGCCAAAATAGGTTTCGACCATCAATTTAAGTGGTAGTTGATTCAAAATTTCAGAAATTTGACATTAATTTGTATGAACCAAATTTCAAAATTTGAGTAAAAGGTCGGAAATCTTTTGCTGAAGAATGCTTGGATTTTATTAATATGACCCAATATATGCGGAGAAAATCGTCTTTATTACCGGCATTTTGTTTTTGTTTCCGTATCATGTTTCTGTGACATAACGTTCGCGTTGCTTCCTCCCTAATTGTTTCATGGTTATGCCGTGGGTATATTTACGAGCAAAACTCTGATGAAATTCGGACACATTTTCGTCATCGGTGAGAGGTGGTTACGCTTAAATAGGCTTGCCATAATTTTTTCACCCCAATGCCTGACTAAAGCGAGATAAAAACAGCCTAAAATTAGAAAACCATAAATTGCATTCTAGTGTATTTAGCAGTCTAAAAATTACAAGTTTATATATGTAAATTTATCGCATTAAAAAACAATTCACTGATATTTTTTGTCAAATATGGTCGATTAATTCTATTAGATTCTTCTGTTGATGACTTATCTAAATTATGTTGAAGTAAATAGCACAAAAAGCACAATTATAAATGAAAAATAATTCTGACAATTCGAACAAACGGGGTTATATCTGTGGTCACAAGCAATAACCGCTTAAGTCGACTTAGAAAGAATTCGAGTTATATATACCACGTTATTCTCCTTTTAAAACTCTATATTTCTGTAAAACCCCGATGCTTATACGTTAATTCAATCAAAAGATATAAATAAAAATATTTAAGCCTAACTTACAATAGAGGTATATTAAATTTGCTATAACAGCCAAGGTAGATGTATATACTTAATCAAATTTCTTCATGACATTTTGTTTTATTTACAAAATTTGATGATAACATTGTGGATGGCTGACTGATTTTGGGTCTATAGTTTTTAATCGACTTTTATGATTTATTAAGAAACGCCTTCGAATATAAAAATCAATTTATCTAGAAATCATATTTTTCGACTTAAGCGATTATTGCAAATTGACACAGATATATTGCACCAGAAATTTATCTGGTTTATTGTCCTAAAATCGTAGTTATTGCATTCGCATGTAAAATTTTTTATCTGGGACAGGATCGGCGTCAAATGAAACACGGGTAAAACAAATTACTCAAAAGCGTGTGGGAACGCACGTAATTTTGGAAAGTAATTTCGGCTAATCAACGTAATTTAAAATGTAGTCTGAATGTGCTTTTATGACACGGAATAATGGGACCGTCAGAATGAATACTTTTCCGGCAATCCAGCAGCGTTTAACTGACACATACTTTAATTTCAAATATTTGTTACGGCAAAGTTGAAGTACTGATTGTGTTGATCTTCATTCAAATACATGTAATTCCACTCTGCTGTCAGTTAAACGGATTGACGGAAAAGTATTCATTCTGACACCCCTATAAGAAGTAGAAGTTATCGGTAATCGCACAAGACTTAAATTTACGCTGTGTTTACACCATTGTGTACGGAGAACAGTGACTTGACTCTGGGATGTGTGTTAAAAAGGTCGAACAGCTGTGCTCAGCTGATTTCAGGGTTGCTGTTATGGCCCAATAACGATGGTGAAAGCAATAGAAGTTGCTCTTCTTCTTTCTGTTTTGTAGGTTGTTGATTTTACATTCTTGCACATGTTATTCGTGGAATAGCTGGCGTTTACGCTCTCTCCGGGAATTGCGTTTTAGGAACTCAGCCTTAATTTCTTTTCGGAATTATGAATTGGTTTTTTCAATTCCCCATTCCGGAATTGGGTTTCTGTCTTGATTGCTACGACCATGTCATTATGGTCCCTTTTCTTACAACAACCACATCCGGCCGCCATACCAATATGTACCCCCGGAAGTCGCCGCCATACCAATCTGTCCCCGATTTTGACATTTGCCGATGACATATCGTCTTTTTTTTTTATCGAATTTCGACTACGCATCCCAGAGCCATTTCACTGTATGCTATACACTATGGTTTACACTCGACAAGATTACATATCTAATTTTCATACGGCTTTGAATAAAACGAAATAAAATTTATACAAAATATCAATGTACACAAAAAAACTTTTCAAAATGCCTGACAAAATTCGTTAGGCGCCTGATTGCCTGACAAACACATACACAAACTAACACATTAAGGTTGTTCTCTCTGTGTAATTTTGGCCTGGCAAATTTGCCGAGATGACATAAGTGTGATAAATTTGCCGAGCACAACAAAAAAATACACGTCTTGTCAAATTTGGAGCTTCGGCAAATTTTTCATACCCCAACCCGTGATATTTGATATCATGAGAAAAATATCACGGGAAATGCAACCATGTTATTACATTCACAATAGTCTTCTATGAGAAGTGAGTTTAAATTTATGTTTCTAGTTATTTTTTTAAGTATTTTATTTTATTCAGATAAAAAATTAATTAATTCGAAATTGAAGCAAGCAAAGCAAAGCGACAACAGTCGTATAAAGAGTGGAAAGAATATGGCTAACATGCTAGTTCACAATGAAGTCAATTCGAATTTTAGTTTTTTAAAGGTGCGCTCTCTCTGTGTGAGAAATTTCTCAAGATATCATGATATTTCTGCAAAAAGATTAGACAGAGAGAACAACCTTATTATTACCCCGAAACCTGGGCGTGCTGGGTGCTTGTTTCACCCAGCAAATTTAATCGATGTGAGAGTCCGAAAATTCTCTCACTCGTCGGAGTGCCCAACAACAATTACACGTTGCTCGTCGAGTATTGTCGTGAGCATAACCACGGCATTACAAACGTCAAATGAAAACAGTTGGAAAATTAAAACCAGTGCAGGGTAAAATCCAAAATATCAGTATTTCTTAAGGTTTTTAAAACTATCAGTACGGAGCATGAAAAATCAGTATTGTACTGATCAATTCAGTACGTCTGGCAACCCTAGCATGTAGATATGTGTAAGAATTTGATAGTACAAACATATTAGCACTTTCAGACCACAATCTAAATAAATACTCTTATAGAGTTTTCAATAATTTGACGACAAGCCGGGTACAAAATATTTGTATTGCCATTTACAATTGCAACCTTACTGTGTTCTCCAAAGCAATCGCGCTATTTTTATTCCAATTAAAAAAAAAAAAACAAAAATTGGAATTAAAAATCGCGCGACAAACCGGGCACGAAATATTTGCATTGCCATTTACAATTGCAACCTTACTGTGTTCTCCAAAGCAATCGCGCTATTTTTATTCCAATTAAAAAAAAAAACGAAAAATTGAAATTAAAAATCGCGCGATTTTTTATTCCAATTTTTCGCCTGCGGTGCTTTTTTCACTAATACACCATATTTAAAAAAAAAAAACACTTCTGTGGGCTTAATTGCCCTTTCGAAAGGGAAATAAAGCCCACATCGCCGAATATGGCGCGCGGGCGTTCTTTCCCTTTCTGAATGGAAATAAAACCCACGGGCTTAATTGCGTTTTATTCGCGGGCGCTATTTTTTTTTTTTTTTTTTTCAAAAATAAAATAACGCCCGCGGGCATTATTTCACTGCTGCTTTTCAAAGGACGGAAAAAATAAGTTGCATTGAAACCGTCCTTGGCTGAGGAATATATTTGAGGGTTGAAAAATAACTCTTAAATGGTAACACGGGCGCTATTATAACTCTGACGAGTTTATGGCCGAACTTCTCTCCCAATCCGAGGTGTGCTCCTTTGGTTTTTCCTACTAATTGGGTGGACCTACAGTTTTATGCCGGCTCCGAACAGCGAATGCGGTTTTTGTGAGAAGCTTTTTTGGCCCACTGCCGAGAGGTGACCGCTTTTTCTAAAAATCCAATAATTGGATTTTAATTAATTAGAAAATTTTTTTGGTATTTGTCCGGACTGGGGTTTACATCCGAGATCTCTGGTATAGCAGGCGAGCACTCTACCGACTGCACCACAGCGGCCACGTACATTGAACATGTATTACCACAAGTTATAAAATTGTTTACGTCAAGTTTCGTCATAATATATCCATTATTTGTCGAGTTATGGGCTCAGAAATCTCTTATATTCCTGCTTCTAAAAGGAGGCGGTGCCACGCCCATTTTCAAAAAATTTTTTTTTATGTCCGTAGTTATACTCATGCCACAAAATTTCAATGATATATCTTTATTTAAATTTTGAAAAGAGCTTTTCGGCCGATGAAAATTAAAAGGCAAATTTACATTCCCTTCATTCTCCTACGCGTTTCGACGGTATTCTCGTCTTCATCAGGGAGTCTAATTTTTTATTTGGAAAGACATTAAAAAAATATACATACACAACATATTATTATAACGAAATTAACAATCACATTATGAGTTATACATAAATTACATACTTAAATTGTATAAAATTTATAAAAACTGTTCACTTACAGACATTCAAAGATTTTAAACGAAAAATTTATCACAACACATCTATCTTTTTACATTATTTTCGCGCAACTACATATTTATACATATACATACATACATACATACATATATATGTAATTATTTTTGACATTTATTTTGTTTCTTTATTATGTTTCTGTAGGCGCAATTAATGTTGTCAACATCTTTAAAATTCATAGCGTCCTGTATTCGTTGTTGTATGCGCAAACTCTCCAGTGTCAGCCTTGTTTTTGTTCGTCTCTCTATGTCTAATATTTTCGCGTTGTCAAAGTCCGCTGTGTGACCATTGTTTGTCAAGTGTTGTGCTAATGCTGTTGTTGTCTTTTTGTTTCTAGCGTCTGTTTTATGCTCTCCTATTCTAATGCCTAGTGCTCGTTTCGTGGTACCTATATATGTTTTGTTGCATCGCTCGTCATTGTTGCTTTTACATTTGATTTCGTAAACTACGTTGTGTTGTTGCTCTCTGGTAACTTTGTCTTTTGTCTTACTGAATATTTGGTTAAGTGTGCGATTGGGTTTATGTGCGAATATTAATTTGTCATTATGTATGCATTTTTGTAATGTTGTATTATCTGTTAAACCTTGTATGTATGTAATGCCTCTAAAGATTTTGTTGTTATTTTCGTTCGTAGTTTTTGCATTATTTTGGAGTGTTATTTGTTTCTGTTTCGTTGTTGCTAACCACCTATCAATCACCTTATTTGGGTATCCGTTTTTTGTTAAAATATTTCTTGTTCTAATGTCGTTGTTTTTCCTGAACGCCTGGTCGCTCAATGTGTAGATCTTATTTATAAAATTCGTCATAGTGTTTTTCTTTTGGGTCCAGGGGTGGTTAGAAATATAATTAATCATTCTTAGGGACGCTATTGGCTTCGCATACCAATTCGTCAAAATATTATTGTTGTTTCTAAATATTTTTATGTCTAGGAAGGCTATCTTACTGTCCTTTTCTCTTTCAGTCGTAAATTGAATTTTCTTGTGTTGCGAATTTAATGTAGTCAAAATGTCTTCCACGTCCTTAATCTTAACAATAGCGAATACATCATCTACATACTTAGTTATGTATTTGATGTATATGTCTTTTGTTTTGAGATCGGTTATAGCGTCGTCAAGTATTTTGTCCAGAACAATGTCAGCTATAGTGGGTGATAATGGATTTCCCATTGGCATACCATAAATTTGTTGGTACACCGTTCCGTCAAACATAAAATAATTATTGTCCCTTAAACAAAAATTTATGATGTCTAAAAACTGGTTTTTAGTCAAGTTGGTATGGTTTTGAAGGGGTGTCCATTTTTGCATAATTGTTCGAATTGCTAGGCTCACTGGGATGTTCGTAAATAGGGAAATTACGTCAAAAGATATTAAGATTTCGTCATTTTCAATTGTCAATGTGTTTAACTTCTCTTTGAGTTGTGAGGAATTTTTAATGTTATAGTCGGTAGAAATTAGTTCCTTAAGTATTTGTCCTATATATTTGGATAATTCGAGGCAAGGTATGTTTGTAGAGGCAGAGATGGGTCTAAGAGGTGTGTTTTCTTTGTGTATTTTTGGGAGTCGATAGAGTCTTGGAGAGATAGCTGCATTACAAGTCAATTTGTGTTTTAATATATTGTCGATTTTCCCTTGCTTGTATAGATCATTTACTATTGTGTTATTTTTCTTTGTGATTTTTGTGTCGGGTCCAAGCGCATAGTTTTATATGTTATCTCTATCGTTTAGTAGTCCCATCATTTTTTCCTTGTATTCACGTTTGTCCATTAATACCGTCTTGTTACCTTTGTCTGCACTTGTGATTATTATTGAGTCTTTGTGTTGTTGTAGAAGTTTTTTTGTGTCGTCGAAAATCTTCAAAATAAATTTTTCTTTGCTATTGTTTTTAAACTTATTGCTAAATGACTTAATTCTACCAGCTATATTACATCTCGCGTTATCCTTGTCCTTATCCTCGTTTATTGTCTGGATCCCCTGTTCGATTTCCGCTATCAATTTCACTGGTTCTATGGTGTTCTTTGTTGTTGGCAGAGCAAATTTGTTCCCTAGGGAGAGGAGCCATCGGGACTCCCGGGGAATATTAATTTGTGTGTGGTTAACGAACCAATCCTCGTTGAGAGTGAGACCGTATTTCTCGAACTTGTTGCTAATTTGTTTTTCAAGTTTATTACTGATATTTGCTCTCGTGTCCGTTGTAATGAAATTAAAAAATTGTTTGTGGTACTTTGTTACTAAATCAAAATCAGATTCTTCTACTTTATTTTTGAGTTCTTTGTTGGTGTGATTAATACTGGCGCGGATCAATTTTATATGGATGTTTGCTTCTTTTATTTCTAAATTTAGTATTTTAGTAATAAAGTTTTGTTCGATTTTCTGTAGTTCCCGTTTTGTAATGTCCAATTTAAAGCCATGTTTAATGTTATTCATTTTCCCTGTTAAACGTGGTGGGATTATTCCGTAATTTTTACATTCCAATAAAAATTTCAGTCGTTGTTGTTGTTTTGATAATTTTTTGTTATTTTTGTTGTGCTGTTTGATTATGTAGCAACCCAAAAGAAAAACACTATGACGAATTTTATAAATAAGATCTACACATTGAGCGACCAGGCGTTCAGGAAAAACAACGACATTAGAATAAGAAATATTTTAACAAAAAACGGATACCCAAATAAGGTGATTGATAGGTGGTTAGCAACAACGAAACAGAAACAAATAACACTCCAAAATAATGCAAAAACTACGAACGAAAATAACAACAAAATCTTTAGAGGCATTACATACATACAAGGTTTAACAGATATACAACATTACAAAAATGCATACATAATGACAAATTAATATTCGCACATAAACCCAATCGCACACTTAACCAAATATTCAGTAAGACAAAAGACAAAGTTACCAAAGAGCAACAACACAACGTAGTTTACGAAATCAAATGTAAAGGCAACAATGACGAGCGATGCAACAAAACATATATAGGTACCACGAAACGAGCACTAGGCATTAGAATAGGAGAGCATAAAACAGACGCTAGAAACAAAAAGACAACAACAGCATTAGCACAACACTTGACAAACAATGGTCACACAGCGGACTTTGACAACGCGAAAATATTAGACATAGAGAGACGAACAAAAACAAGGCTGACACTGGAGAGTTTGCGCATACAACAACGAATACAGGACGCTATGAATTTTAAAGAAGGTGTTGACAACATTAATTGCGCCTACAGAAACATAATAAAGAAACAAAATAAATGTCAAAAATAATTACATATATATGTATGTATGTATGTATGTATGTATATGTATAAATATGTAGTTGCGCGAAAATAATGTAAAAAGATAGATGTGTTGTGATAAATTTTTCGTTTAAAATCTTTGAATGTCTGTAAGTGAACAGTTTTTATAAATTTTATACAATTTAAGTATGTAATTTATGTATAACTCATAATGTGATTGTTAATTTCGTTATAATATGTTGTGTATGTATATTTTTTTAATGTCTTTCCAAATAAAAAATTAGACTCCCTGATGAAGACGAGAATACCGTCGAAACGCGTAGGAGAATGAAGGGAATGTAAATTTGCCTTTTAATTTTCATCGGCCGAAAAGCTCTTTTCAAAATTTAAATAATTATTGAAATCTATGGCCTATTACTAATACAAGATATATATTTATATCTGACAAAGATATCGCTTAAAATATTTTTATTAGGCCACTTTATAATACCCATATATAAAAGTGGGCGTGGACGTCGGCCGATTTTGGCAATTTTTCGTCTAAACATTTGCCTAAATAAGTAGATCACGCGTACCAAATTTCATCGATATATCTGCTACGGTTTCGGAGTTACGACTTATAAAACTCTCAATATTTTCCCTTAATAAGTGGGCGTGGCAACGTCCATTTTTTTTTAAATTTCATCAAATTTCTTCATAAAGGCTTGAGCTCAATACGTGGCTGAAATTTTATCACTCCAGTTAAATTAATTACTAAGATACCGAATTTCCGACTTTTTCTATATAGGAAAAGTGGGCGTGGTCATGGTCTGATTTCGCCCATTTTTAATACCAACCGTCCCAGTCTGGATACCAAATTGCATTCCAAATTTCATCAAAATATTTCAATTTTTGCGCCAGTTAAGGTATTTACAGACGGACGGACGGAGAGACGGATATGGCTCAATCGATTTCTCCTTTCACCCTGATCATTTTGATCTACATATATAAGTCCATATCTATCTCTATTATTGATTCCACCGTCATTATTTCACAATCCACCGTTAAGAAATCAAAATTATAATACTCTGTGTGCTAGTAGGTACAGCTGAGTAATAAAAATAGTTACCAAATTCACGTTTTTGTGCTTTAAAATCATGGGGTTTCATTCAAATTTCTTGAATCTTTATATTCTCCGTTTAATTCGTATGACCTTTCATGTTATTGCGCCTTTTTAGCCGTAGCAAACGTATAACCATTTTTATAAGCGTTTTTATATTATAACGCGGGTTACCATTTGTACTGTAATATCACATTTTCATGGAACATTTTTTTAATTTTTAATTTCTTCTTAAATAAAACTTTTTGTATACATATTAAAAAGAATAAGACATATACACTTCTTTTTATCAATCCCATCATTATACTTTAGTTATACGAAGCCAATACGTTGGTGGTACAAATATTGGTTGCTTTTGGAGAATTTTGAACCATCCTTTAACGTCCTTGTCGAATTTGTAGGCATTTATTTTGGTACAATTCGGATGTAACGCGAGTTACCGTAATTTTATTGAATATCTTTGAGCAGAGTTATGTTAGGATCCTAATTTTCTTAACACGCTTTTATTAGCTTCACCTGTACCCGGATTCTAGAAATCGCTATCGCCAAATTTCATCGCCAAAAATTGCTAAATATATATCAGACGCGCCTCAAAGTATGTACTTCCTTCATATAATTTTATCGTCTCAAGCTACAGCATGCTGGCAGCATTGATCAGTCAGTTTTGTATGTCAGACGTTTTGTCAGATATTGCGCGTCTGATATAAATTTAGCATTTTTTGGCGACCTCATTTAGAGATGGCGATTTCTAGAATCCGGGTACTGTATGTATGAATGTATGTATGTTGTGCTCAATAATATTTGAACATGAAAATATTCGATTCGTACAACTAGTACAAAAATGTACCTAGTTTCGAAATTAAAGAGTTCGATATATGAAATCTCCAAAAAAGTCAAAATAAAAATATTAGTTAAAAAACACCGATTTTAAATATTTTTTGACATACTCAGCACCCGACGCTTTTCCTTAAATACTTATTTCTCTTTTTAGTATGATTTTCAAGATTTAAGCGTGTTTTTTACTTTTTTTAAGCTATTATTCATTGTATATCTCACTTCAAACCCTTAATAAAACTCCATCATTACAAATTAGGTAATGACAGCTACTGCAGAGAGTCTGGGATTTAAAGAATGCTCTAAAATTTCTGAACTAAAAAGTGTAGCGCGAGTTACCGACTTTTTAGTAAATTTTTATCTTGATGTTATTAATGTAGAAAAAATACTAAATAAAGCTCCATTACTGGATTTGAATGCAATTGTCCTATTATCTGCAAAGTCTAAAACTAAATAGAAATACTAGTTTCAATGCTAAATGTTTGTACCTGATGTAACGCGAGTTACCATGGAAGTGTCCATATGAGCGTTGCCACAGCCAAAATAAAAACTTTACCAAAAATAAAAAAAAAATTACCAAAAAATTACCATTTTCTTTATAATTAATAAAAATCACATCTCTGACTATAAGTTTTCATTTTAGTACAAAAATACCGCATATTATATATCAAACCGTTTAACTAACTTATAATAATAATTAGGGCATGGAATTTCATGTACTAAAAAATAAAAAATATGTGCATAAAAAATGCAACAAAAACTGAGAAATATGCATGAAAAATCAAAAAAAAATGCATTAACTCAAATTTTTTCAACTTCAGATATTTCATGTTTATTGAAGTTACAATAGTTAAATAAATTAGGTACAAACATTTTTAATTCAATTTTGCTCTTACGTTGTACGTTTATACATATCGTTAGCTTAAAGTGCAAACTGTGTAAGTCCACTTTTTATGAAAAACTGTATTTTTATGTAGAACGCTAGAAAAATCAAATACGCACCACGCTAAACAAGTCTGTGATACTTGTCATATTTCTAATCGTTGTTATTCAGCGATACGCAAATTGTGTAAGTCCAAAAAGCGAAGAAAATCGTGTCCAAAATATTTACATGAACAGAAATTTTTTTTTTTCATTTCGAAATTTGTTAATTTCTTTATGTGAATTTAAAAATTTTAAAACGGCCATATAAATACAAACGTAAATTGTTAATTTTTTGTTTTTTGTCTGTCCTACAATGTTTGAAAAAAGGACTTACAAAATTTGCACTCTAAGCTAGCAATATGTATGTATGTTTTTATAGATATGTACATAAATTCAGTCTTGAACATTTCATAATTTGTAAAGGTTAATCCTTATTTAACGATTCATTAGCATACACAATGAAATATTTTTTCATATTCTCAAAAAGAAAACTTTGCCGATTCGGTCGAAAAAAGCTCTTATACATAGAAAACGAACGTTCTACATTCACAGAGGTAATAGGAGCATGTTTGAAAACGGCTCTTTGTCGACAGGTATGCACCGTATCGAAAATACTAATAACAGCAGTGTGCACACGAAACTCTATTCGTCGTCAGATGACTGTTATGCATAGGCTGACCATAAATATGAATCGAAAATGAGGGACAAAATTTCAAATGATATAAATACGAACATATATTTATGAAACTTGAAATCGTAAAAAATATTTTTTCATCAAATAATAGGCTTAGAAACATATGTAATTCACATTCTCTTCAGACTTTTTGTTTTAACAAAAATAAACAAATTGCAAGTTTAATTATAGGTATCTACAATAAAGCAAGCATAATGCTACGCAGGCACGTAGCCAGGGGGGGGGGGGCTCGGGGGGCTCAAGCCCCCGCCCGAAATTCGAAGGAAGTATTTTTTTTTGTAATTTCCTCAACTCGCGTCTCACAAATTCGAATGTCAAGCATGGCGAAAGCGGGTTTGGATTTTCTTTAAAAAATTTAGCTCTTTCAAGCCCTTTTTTCGTGAACCTAGCCCCAACCAAAGTGCGCAAGTTCGAGTCTTGGCAGAAGCAAAAGTAACCTGATGAGTCTTAGAGGGATCTAAGGCGAAACAGCTGTAGTTACATCCATGCTTAAAAAGTTTTTTTCTAGTTTATAAAAAATAAAAAATTAAATATAACATGGGCCTGTGCTTGTTAAATTAAATATATCAAAATTTTTTCTGCCAACACTAAATTTCTAGATAACAAGTAAGGAAGCCTAAGTTCGAGTTCTCGCTATGATCTCCATTCACTGGGATATTGCTGTTGATCCTGACCATGTCATAGACATTTTATCAAAAAACAAATCCAGAAGGCTACTTCTTTGATGAAAAGGTTATTGTAAAAGAAAGTTTTATATGAAATTTTGTACCACATTCCATATGTATATGTATGTATGTATGTACATAATAAAAGTCAATTAAAATAGCTTTTCAGTAATCTTGTACATATGTACAAATTTTTTCCATATTCATTTTCAAAATAATCAACCAATATGAATAACTTTCATTTGACCTATGTATGTACATATGTATATGTATGTGGGGGGGGGGGGAGTGCAATTTGTCCATAATTTCTGTAAGCCCCCCCCCCCCGAAACGAATTCCTGGCTACGGGCCTGATGCTACGATAAAAAAGAATTTGGTAACTTAGTTTAATGTCCACAAATCAATTTTAATACGATTTACCAATTTCTTTCAAATTAATTTGCCACACAGCAGCCACAAAAATTTCATTCCAACAAACATATAGTCAATGAGGATGGTAGTTATTATCGATAACTACTTAAATTCTGTTGAGAAAAAGGGCTGCCACCTCAACCTTTTTAATATAAAACAGATTTTAAACAAAAAGGGGAATATTCATAGTCAAAATAAAATATTGATTTTAACTAACTTAAAATCAGCTTTTATCAAGACTATGAATATGCCCTAAAATAAATAAATGAGGGACAAATGAGGGACACTAGGAAAAAAAACAGAACATTTTGAGGTTTTCCGAAAAAACAAAAATACGAGGGACAGACTTCTGAAAAACAGAACGGTCCCTCAAAAAACAGAACGGATGGTCAGCCTAGTTATGCATGAATTTCGTTTGTATAAAACTGTCAACTAGAAAATTACAAAAATAGGCAATATAATGCGAAATATGTAATAAAAAAATGCAAACAACGCAAAAAATGTAAAAATATGCATATATGACCAAAATATGCAAAAACATTTGAATGCCATTTTTAAGACAATTTCACGATTCGCAAAGATTGTTTATTTATTTTGCTCTACATAAATCTAAGAAAAACATGTATTTGCATAGATTTCCATGACCTAATAATAATACACTGGCGCGTTTATAACTCTGGCGAGTTTTATGACCAAGCTCCTCTCCCAATTCGAGGCGTGAGCGCAAATTTTTAAAAACCCAATAATTGGGTTTTAATTAATTAGAAAAATTATTTTGGTGTTTGTCCGAACTGTGGTTAGAACCCGAGACCTCTGGTATAGCAGGCGAGCACTCTTCCCACTACACCATACCGGCCACTAACTAACTTACTTCAAAAGTAAAGGTTACACATTTTCTTCTGGAAAGCTACGGTTACAAAGCACACAACCCCCACCAACATAGGCATGGGTAACACTGCGCTGCGCGGCGTAATTGCGCTAACACCAACCCTGGCGTTATTACGCTAACTCCGATTTGGGAAATGCGCCAACCCAATATAGCGCCAACTAAATATTGCGCCAACTCAATTTTGCAATATAAAACTGACTCAATTTCGTGCGCTAACACCAGCACCAATATAGCGCTAGTGTAAAATGGCACCACCACAAAGCCAATAACAGCACAGCGTATATGACACCGTCACAATTATGTATGCTTGATAGTGATCTAAGTGACTCTAATTTCCAGCATATTTTCACAAATATACGGAATATGTTTCCAATTGATTATGAAAATTAAAATTAATTTTGCGCCAAAAGAAATAAAACGGGGATGGTAAACAGTAAGAAGCGAACAAGTATTATTTATCCATTATTCCATGGCAATTGCGCTAAAGGTGTTATTGCGCCAGAACAGTGGGCGGCGTCACGGTTGGCGCTGGTGTTATTGTATCAGCGCCAAAAAAATTGCGCCATTCCCATGGCTACACCAACATACTGGTGACAAACGTCGAAAACATCGGCAAATTCACTGATACTGGATTTTAGGTTTTAAAAAGAAAAAACAAAAGAAAAACAAGTAAAAGCGCGGCTGTCTTCGGCCGTACCGAAGACTTCATACCTTTCATGAGTGGGGAAATGAAAAGTTACATATGTATGTACATAGCCGGATTAAGTTTAATTTATAATTTTAATTCTGTGGGTTATTTATGGAAAGACTTATTAGAAAAAATGGTGTCTTGGCTATTTAGATGGAGGAGTTATACACCAAAATGTCCATATCTGAACAATCGGTTTTATGGGAGCTATATGTTATAATGGTCCGATCTTGACAATTTTCGGTAATCCCGTTTGGGCCCATATGGGTACAAATACTTCAAAATTTCACGCCGTTAGCTGTTAAAATGGAGAAGTTATACACCAAAATGTCCATATCTGAACAATCGGTTGTAGGGGAGTTATAGGTTATAGAGGTCCGATCTTAACAATTTTCGGCAATCCCGTTTGGGTCCATATGGGTACAAATACTTCAAAATTTCAGGCCGTTAGCTGTTAAAATGGAGGAGTTATACACCAAAATGTGTATATCTGAATAATCGGATGTTGTGGAACTATATGTTATAGTGGTCCGATCTTGACAATTTTCGGTAACCTTGTTTGGGCCAAAATGGGTACGTCTACATCAAAGTTTCATGTCCTTAGCTGTTTAAATGGGGAAGTTATGCGCAAATTACATCCAAAAATTTCATGTATATCTGAATAATCGGTTGTTTTCTATATGTTATAGTGGTCCGATTCGGCCGGTTCCGACAAATGATCAGCTGCATATAACAAAATACCTGTATTCCGAATTTCATTCAGATATCTCAAACTAGGGACTAGTTTGCGTTCACACAGACGGACGGACGGACAGACGGACATGGCTTAATCGACTCAGCTCGTGATTCTGATCATATCGGTATATATTTTGGTGGGTCCCCCACGCTTCCTTCTGGTACTTTCGACAAAAATTTTTTGGCACTAAGTTATAATACCATTTCATTCTCATGAAAGGTATAATTAATCCAAGCAAAATGCAAGGTGGCGGTAGACTAATGGTTTTGCCATTAGCTTACCAACCGAAAAATCTGAGGATCGAATCTCGGCGAACGCCCAGAAAAAAAAAGTAGTCTGAGGAAGAGATGCGGTCATCTCCGAAATATATTTAGGTATAACTTCTTCCAAAAAAATTTAAATTTTTAAAGGCCCTTGGCAACTTACATCTCGATTGAGAGGAAGTGTATATGTGTGAGTGTCGGGTGATTGACGCAAATATCAAAAATTTTTGATTTTCGTCGCCGCGAGCCGACAACAAGTACGTGTAGCACGGCGGCTGCCGATTGCACTAACACACACAAAAAAACAGTCAAATTTGACTAATACACTCAAAAAAACACTCAAATTGGACAATCCAGATTGTAAGTTGCCAAGGGCCTTAACACCACAATTTTTCTTATATGGTTGTAAAAAAGCTCAAAAATTTAAGTACATATGTACTTAATTAATAAGATTATAATTTTTTTATCTGGCTGTCATCCTGCTCTATTTGGTTATCCCTTATACATATATGTTCCAAGTAGTTTAGTTTGTCATCTATATAATAATACGCAAACATATTTTTTTGTCGTACCAAAATGAAGGTCTTAATGTCATCGTGTGGGAATCAAATACATATACGTATATCATATGAAAGAAAAACTTCTATAGATTTAGATGCCAGTGAAGAGGGGGTGATTCTCCCTCGAAAACTGAGATTTTCACGTTGTACATATGTATATCTCTTGAACTATTTGTGTTAGAGCATTGAAATATAGGAAATAAGTATATACTAACAGCCTTATTCATAAAAAATCCTATAACACATTATAAACGCTCAATAGTAAAAACTCTTTTTAACTTTATAAAGCCGTTATAATGCACATTATTCATAAACGATTTATAAAGGTTTTATTAATATCATTGATTTATAAGTTTTTTGCTGTCCAAAATCAAAATAAATGTGGCAATGTTGGTTAAAAAAATGTCAACAAAAAATTACAATTTTAAAATGAACAAATATGTAAATAAATGGATTCAAATTTGAAAAACAAAAACGAATGCGGAAAATAAAAGGGTAATGCAGAAGAAAAGGCGAGTAGAGGAGACAACTGGACTTGCTTAGCAAGTGCCACCGCTACCCTCATACAATTTAAACCTCTGCGAAGTACGATTTGCCTCTTCTATATTTGCAAATACTATTTGCATTGTACAATACTCACAGCACACTTCAAATGCTGCTACGAATAAATCCTCTATTCTGCATTTGGAGTACAAATACGATTATTTGTTCTGTTGGATCAAATAGTGTACACTAATAGGCGAATTCTGTAACTCCGTCTCATCTCAAGTCACAAAATTTGAGATTTGAGACATGAGACATTTTTAGTGACTTGAGCCATTTTTGGTATTCTGTAAGCCACAGTCACTAAAAATTTCACCAAAGACTGTGGTGAAAATGTACTGAGACTGTTTGAGATAACAAAATAATTTAACGAATACTCACTAATCGATTACATACGAAAATAGGTTTTGGAAATGAATTTATGAGCAATATATTGCATTAAAAAAATAAAGCGTATCATTACTACTTATCACTTATAAAAATAGTTATGAATATAATGTTTTATGCGTGTTTTATCGGAACCGATTCGCAAAAAAAGTCATGTAACGTAAAACATTGAAATATCGATAAATATCGTATCACATCACTATTTACACTTGATCGAAATGGCGGAAAAAGTAAGTCAGCAAAACCAGCAAAATTTTATTATTTTGCTAATTTCATACAAATAAACTTGTTTTATTGCAGAAAATAGCAAGCGAACAAGCAAAGAGCAAACAAATTGTAAGTTTTTATAAATTTTGACGCTTTATTTAGTTCACCTCAATGTTTTCTTTATTTTGTGACCTCCTCGCCACCAGGTCACTAATTAGTGACGTATTTTTTGAGACTTGAGACGTGAGCTCGCTTACGGAATACCAAATTGTCTCAAAATCAATCTCACCACGAAAAAGTCTCCAAAAGTCTCTATTAGTGACTTGAGACAGCTTACAGAATACTAGTATAAGTTCGCGCCACGCTACAAGTAGAGAAAATAATATTGCCTACTTGGAGTGTGTTTACGCAATTCCTCGAAGATTCGCGAGCAGTGTACACTATACAACCTTTTCCGCTGAAAATAAATACTGTGGTACTGCGCTTATTAGTGAAAGACAAGTACAAGTAGATAATATAATTGAACGGCCGAAAATACAAATACGGCATACTGTAGTCTGGCTTAGCCCGTGGTGATCACCTGTGTCGTCTTGAATCTATTCGGATTATAGAATACATGCAAACATAGATACTTAGCAGTTCAAATGAATTTTAATGACACATATCTCACTTTTTTTCGACCCCAACATCGCAAAACCACTAGCATCTGCAATATCACTGAAGTCCCTAAACCTCGTTTATCCATTGAGATATACATAAGCTTTTACTAAATTAACTATTCTTTTACGCTGTCCTTGATAAAACAACAAGAATGCGCCAGTCCTTACACGATACCTTTTTTCCTTGCGAAAGGTGCCCCGAGTCATGTTTATTGCACGATCTAAACAGTATGCGAGGTAAGGAGTTGCATATTCAGTAGAATATTTAGTATGTGCCTGTGCCTTCAGGCCTTTTTTCATACAGAAACTCTCCCTTCTCTTTCTGCAGTTTTGAGGTGGAAAGGGAAAGTTCAGATTTTGGAACTACATCTCTACTGAATAATAAAATAATTGCCCCTTTCGGTTCACAATTTCTCTGCTCGCTATAAATTTGGCAGATAGAAATTTATAGCGAGCAGAGAAATTGTGAATCGAAAACGGCTATAATATTGTACTGGCACGTTTATAACACTGACGAGTTTTATGGCCGAGCTTCTCTCGTAATTCATGGTGTGCTCCGTAACTTTTGGTTTCCCTACTAATTGGGTGGATCTACAGTTTTATGCCGGCTCCGAACGGCGAACGTATTTTTTGTGAGAAGCTTTTTCATGGCAGAAATACACTCGGACTGTATTCCGCCCAATGCCGAGAGGTGACCACTATTTCTAAAAACCCAAAAATTGGATTTTAATTAATTACAAAAATTTTTGGTGTTTGTCCGGACCGGGGTTAGAACCCGAGACCTCTGGTATGGCAGGCGAGCATTCTACCGACTGCACCACAGTGGCCATCTCTACTGAATATTCAGTAGGAAATATGTGCTCATTTCCAGCTAACCAATACTGGGCGTTTCGGGTTTTTTTTTTTTTTTGAATGTGAAATTTTTCTTTATTTTTTGAAATAATTGTTTTATAAATAGCTTATACAAGGGCAAAGCTTGTTATAAATTCGTTTCCATTTTATCTGATTTTTAAGAGCATTTTAAATTTATAAATTGTTTATGAATAATGTTTTTGCTTATTTGATTGATAAACTATTTATAAACCTTTGATATGTTTTTATGAATAAGGCTGTAAATATGTAAAAAATGTCGATATCCCCGCGTCGTTTGATACCCCCTTCAAGAAATTCGTCCACTTTTGGCAGGTATCATCTAAACTAGGTGGGTAGTTTTCAGCGCAAAATATTTCAAAAGATATTAAAATTTTAATGAAACATATTTTTTTTTTTTTATTAAATTTCCACCCTCCCCCCTTTTCCCCCCGACCGTTCTCTGGGAATTTCGTTCAAAATTCCCCAGTACCTTAAATTCTATAGGACTGAGACTACAAGAACAGCCAAAGTTTTTGTTAATAACTTTTAACGAGCAAAAAATAAAATATTTCTGCATTAAGGTTCGTGTTCCTGAGGTCAAAACACGTCGATCGGTTTCTGTTTTTTAATTTTGAAGAACTTTAGCAGTTAGCAAAACTAGGCAATTATGGACACATTGCGCTCCATACGGGTGTACCGCGCAGATTCCTCCGCCGCACCGATACGCCGATTTCACGCAATATGGCGGTGGCGGCCGATTATCGAGGTAGGTATTCGGCGCGGCGGCGGCGTCAATTGTTATAGCGCCAAAGTGTGCGACAATACCATGCTGGCATTCTACGCTCGTATAATCACTTGTGGACTTTGGTATGATAGCACGTGATGTTGTCGGCTGCTGCGTTGGTGTGTTATACGCCGTGTTCTTGGCCGTCGTTTCAGACTGTGGTGTCATTATTGGTTGCCTATTGTTTGCATAATTTACCTTTCCATGTTATTTATTTCAGGATTCCTGTAACCTTACGTTCTCGCCTTTACGTTGCTCCGAGTTTGTTCCTGTGGGTTCGTCGTGTTCTGCTTGCCCTGCATGATACGCCGTTTGTTCGCTTATGTGGAATGAAATTTATTACTTGGTGTGGCCCACTGTATTTAGGCGCTAGTTTGGCTGCAAAATTGTTCACTACCTTCGACAATTGGTGTTCTTTTACCAAAACTAAATCTCCGACGGTCGCCATTGTTTTCTTCGCAAGTTATAGTAACGTTCCTGTTTGCGTCGTACCATTTCAATAATCTCTTTCGACTGTGTGTCTCTCAATTTAACCTCCTCCTGACTACATAGTACCGAATGTTTGTTCGTCGTACAGGTAGTGTTGCCACACGTAGGGTTTTATCCCTACTTGTAGGTCTTTTTGGTTAAAAAATGTGCCTGTAGGGTAAAAGGTCCGCCTTTTCATGTAGGGTTTTTTTTACATGGAAATGTAGGGTTTTTTTTACACGGAAAACATTCAAGGCGCAAAATGTGCCCTGTGTTGACTAACAAAATGTTTCCCAACATGCGCCCTGTGTTGACCAACAAAATTTTTGCCAACTCTGTACATCATTGGCATTACATATCGATTAAATGTGATACACCTTATGTATGTATAAATACATCTCTATTATACATTGTGTTGACAGCTTTTTAAATTGAACTGATTTATAAAAGCTGTGTGTAAATTTAAGTAAGTAATAATTTTGTCTTTATATTCAAGAATTAACCTTTTTTTTTACTTTTTTTTTATAAATGAGCATGTGCTCTTACGATTTATTTCTCTTTTTATATACATTTTTGTGTAACATTGAATTAAAATTTAGATGAAGATATCTATACACATATGTACGTATATGTACAAAAACCTCGTTAAAGTTTTGTAAAGCTAATAAAAGTATCTGAAAAAATTATTATTATGCGGGTTTCAATATTTCCGCAAGGAAAAAATGTAGGGATTTTTGTAGGTACTTTTTTTTAACGCGTAGGGTAATCTTGGGAGTTTTACCTCATTTGTAGGGATTTTGGAGGAAAAAAATGTGCCATCACTGCGTACAGGTAGAGGTCACCTCCCGGCAGTGGGCAGCATACCCTACAAGGCCTTATTTAGGGGGGGTTAAGGTGTTTGAACCCCCCACGAAATTCTGGTAGTTAAATTTTACTTCTATCATATTCAAAGCTATATGTTGAAAACACTGGTTTACAAATAATTAATTTGAGAAAATACCAAAAATTTCAGGTATAGGGGAGGACTGGCATGTACCTGCTGAGTTCAAACCAATTTTTTTATCGTTAGGGTTTTGAGATAACGTAATTTTGGGTTTTTTGGTTATAACTTCAATGAAAAATTCTTTTCGCTGAAGTTGCAAATACCCGCAAACCGTATCTACTCCGTTCGAAAGATAATTAAAGTACGCTTCTAACGACATACCACTTATAAATTAAATTATGTTACCACTCCGGAATAAGGCAGTCAATCATCGCACATTTTCTAAAATTTTAGCATATTTCCTCATAATTGCATAAAGTCATTGCATGGCTGAAAATTCATTACTCGGGTTATATTAGTGTCTGAATTATAATATTTTGTGTGTTTTTCGAAAGATCCCATATATGGGATGTGTGAGTTGTTATAGTCCGATATAGTTTTTATTGTATCATTCTTGAAGAATATGACAATTTTTATAGAATTTTAACCTAGAATACAATGACGTTATTCGTTGCCACTGCTTCAAATAACATATGGATGAAAATTTTATTTGATATAAAATAAATACTTATGAATACATTTATTATATGTATGTGAATGTTTTTGTTTTACTAAGAGTATGTACGTTATTTTATTTTATATTCGTTCATTATGTTATTCATTTTCATTTGTATATCGATGGCTGAGAATAAGATCGCCCTATTTCAAAAATTGTTTCAAAAACGCCCTATTTGAAAAATTTTTTCAATAACGTCCTATTTCAGATTTTGCTTCAAGAACGCCCTATTTGAAATTTTGTTTCAATAACGTCCTATTTCAGACAATTATTCAAAAACGCCCTATTTCAGAGAAATATATATGGAATTTTCTTTGAAATATGGCGTTTTTGAAGCAAAATTTGAAATAGGACGTTATTGAAACAATTTTTCAAATAGGGCGTTCTTGAAGCAAAATCTGAAATAGGACGTTACTGAAACAATTTTTCAAATAGGGCGTTTTTGAAACAATTTTTGTAATAGGGCGATCTTATTCTCAGCTATCGATATGTATTTATGCCGTCGGAATGGAATGGAATGGAATTCCAAGCAGCTGATTGTATAGTATTAAAAGTTCATACGGCTTGACAGGACAGGATTATCGATGACACACTCGTGTGTTGCATTAGTAAGTGCTGTTTGAGCTTTCGGAATGGAAGGAATTCCAATAAGCTGCGTGTATGAACTTAGGAATTTTTACGGCCTAATGGTATAGGCTCGTCCGGAACAGAATCATACATATGTTATACATGTGTATTAGTAAATGCTGTTGTAGCTTTCTGAATGGAAGGAATTTCAGTAAGCTCCTTTTTGCAATTTAGAGGTTTTACGGCCTAATAGGATAGGCTATTCGAAGTTTTAATTTTAGTGGCTCTAGCCTTGGTCACAATTTATCTGGATATCCTTTCTCTTTAACCGCCTGGGGTATCTCTGTTCTAACAGGCTTTTAGCCAGTATGTTTGGATGATTGCCTAGTCTTGTGGCGTAGTTAGTTTGTATATTTTTTACTTCTTCAACAACTGTGTTAATCTTTAGATCCCTGTGTATAGCGGAATTTTTCATGTACCAAGGCGCCCGGCATATTGATCTTAATATCTTAGATTGTTGCCTTTGTATTCTTTCTAGACTGGATTTGGATGCTGAACCCCAAAGCTGTATTCCATATATCCAGGATGGTTTTATCACCATATTAAATAAAAGTATTTTGTTATCTAGGCTTAATTTAGATTTTGGACCAATGATCCATTGTAGATTGCTTATTTTCAGCTTTGCTTGCATTAACTTATTATCAATATGATATTTCCAAGTAAGCCTTCTGTCTAAGGTAACACCAAGGTAGGTGACGTAATCTTTTTGGGTTACTATTTTGCCATTAATTGAGACAGAGGGGCAGGTATCTTTTTTTAGAGTAAAAGTGACTTGTACACACTTAGATTCATTGACTTTAATTCTCCAATCTGAAAGCCATTGTTCTACAATTCTTAGATGGCTTTGCAACCGTCTCGCAGCCGTTGAGGGATTTGAGTGCACACTAAGTATTGCTGTGTCATCCGCAAATGTTGAAGTAACGAGATTTTCATTAGTGGGCAAGTCTCTTGTGAATATTAAATATAGAATGGGTCCCAAAACACTACCTTGTGGAACTCCGGCGAAGATTGGATAGCTTTCAGTGGTATAACTTTTTGCCTTACTCGAAACTTTCTTCCCGTTAAAAAGTTCTCTAAAATAAGGCATATATTGTACGGAAGTGTACGTCTTATTTTAAATAATAGTCCTTCTAGCCATACCTTGTCGAAAGCTTGTGCTGCGTCTAGGAAGAGTGCAGTGCAATACTTTTTGGTTTCAAAAGCCGACCGTATTTGAGTTACTATTCTATGCACTTGCTCTATCGTACCGTGTTTCTCCCTAAAACCAAATTGGTGACTTGGTATTGTCCCGCGTGTGTCTAGGATGGGCTGCATTTTTTTTCAGCAACAACTTTTCGAATAGTTTGGAAAATATTGAAATTAAGCTAATTGGCCTGTAAGAGTTTAACAGGGTTGGGTTTTTTCCTGGTTTTGGAATCATAATGATTTCGGAAAGTTTCCAAGATTCAGGAAAGTAGTTTAGTCGCAGGAGGCTATTGAAAACGTATAATAATAACTTGGTAGCAACTGGAGGGAGTTGTTTTACCATTTCACCGGTTATTCTGTCGTGTCCGGGTGCCTTATTTTTCTGGATGTCGTTACAGATAACATTATTCAGGTCATTTATCTTGAATTGGAGAGAGACTGTTGGTAAGCGAAGGGCATGTTCTGGGAGGAAATTGCTCCCTGGATTAGGAGTAAATACCCGCGAAAGGTGGGTTGCAAATGCGGTTCCTTTTTCCTGGTCGCTTCGAGCAAAGTCACCGTTCTCGATTCGTACTGGAGGATCCTGCAAAACTGGCCTTTTGAAAGTTTTCAGTGACCGCCACAATGAGTAGTCTGTAGAAGATGTGGCTGTCAAGGATTTAATTCTCTTTTGGAAATCTGCTTCTTTTTTGTCCTGCAATGGCATCTGTAGCTCTTTCGTGCATTTTTTCAGTTCGTATTTCAAAGTTGGCGAGCGTAGCCTCTGCCAGTCTTTCCTAATTTGCCTTTTCTTGTGGATGAGATCGGTGATATCGTTTCCTTTGAAATAACTATGGACACTCCTCTGTGTAGTGTTAGGCTGTGGGCGCGTTGATACCTTTGCTGCTACTTGAAGGACATTTGTGAAGTCAGTAATCGCAGAGTCTACTTCGGCTGCTGATTTAAGGCTTGAATTTAAGTTGGTATGAGAGCTGGTAAATTTTTTGTACTTAAGACAGTTTGTAAATTTATTGGTTAAGCTCGAATTCAATTCGTTGAAATATGGGATTATATCAATAGTGGTAACACAAGGAGAGTGATCAGATGATAGATCGAAAGCCGATTTTATCTTAATTAATTCTCTTTCGATTCCACGAGTTACACCAAAGTCTATTAAGTCGGGGGTTTTGCTTCTATCAGTAGGCCAATATGTTGGCTGACCAGTGGAAATAATGTCTAGGTCATTGCTTAAAATTGCTTTGAGTAGGTTTCTTCCCTTTGGTGTTATCAGTCTGGAACCCCAGAATGTATGTTTAGCGTTATAATCACCTGCTGCAAGAAACCGTGGGCCCAACTTGGTAAAGAATTCGGTAAATTGGGATTCTGTTATATTGAAACGGGGAGGACAGTATATTGCAGTTACAGTGAGCCCTCCAGAGCTATATTCTACGTGCACTGATGTTGAGTGTATATAATTCCTGCAATAATCTCCCAGTAGATGATGTTTAATCCGTTTTCTAATAAGTATTCCGGTTCCACCTCTAGCTTTACCTTCGGGGTGCTTGGTGTCGTAGAACGTAAAGCCGTCAATACTAAAATTATTAAAGGCCGTCAAATGAGTTTCAGAGATTAGCATTATGTCTATCTGCTGTATTTCTAGAAATATTTGGAGTTCATTCCGGTGTTGGCTTAGGCCGTTAGCATTCCAAAAACCTATATTGAGTGAATTCATGGTCTTGTTAAGATTGTTTGTAATAGGAGGTTTTGGTTCCTAATTAATTCTTGCATCATATTTTGCATTGATTTCATATGATCTTGCATCATTTGTACAAAACTGTTTAAGGTTTTTTCCAAGTTTGTAGATGGAGTGGGGGTCTCCTGAGTTTCGGGCTCCTCTATACCTTTGAGGGCTTATGAATATGTCTTGAAATGATTCTGACGAACATTGTTATTGACCGTATTTGGAACATGTTGGGGTTTTGGAACTGGTTGGGTCTTTGGAGTCAAGGCGGCGCTAGTGGTTTTCTTAGTACCCCTTTCCTTTAAGGAAGTATACACCGAGCAGCCTCTGTAATTTGCCTTGTGATTTTCTCCGCAATTGCTACATTTCTTTAATTGTGAGTTGTCTCTCGGTTTCACACAATCTTTGGAGGTATGTAAATCCCCGCAGATGACGCAAACACTAGGCAAGGTACAGTACCGCTTAGTGTGCCCAAACTCCTGGCAGTTGTGGCATTGTACAGGGCCCACCCGTTTGTGTGGTTCTTCCACCGAGATACGACGGTGCAGAAGGTACCGTAGGTTGTATATGGGATGTACATCTCCCTTCTTTAAGAGTTGGAACTCTGGATCTATTTCTACTCGAATCATTGGCTGTGGTATGTTCGATTTGTTTTTTATATTATGTACATATCGTACTTTAAACCCTTCTTCTTTTAGAGCATTCTCAATTTCAGTTGGACTTACGGAACTTTCTATTCCTTTCAACGCAACAGACAAGCCGCGGCTACTCTTCAGCTGGAATGTATAGAAAGACTTCTTGTTTTTTTCAAAGTCGTTGGTTACTTTACGGAAGTATTCCTCGCCGTACGTTTGGATTTTGACTTCCTGGATATTTCCCTTTTTAATTGGTACAATGTGGAAATTGTTTTCCCCTATCAACGCCATCAATTTGTTTACAAGTAAGCCAGAACACAGATGGCTCCGTGTGTAGAAGTCCACGTAAGTGGGGAAAGCTTCTGACTGCCATCCACCTGGGGGTGGCCAGAGCGATTCTTCTGCATGCGGAGCAAGCAGCTCACGACTTCCGCGCAGTGTCCTCTGGATAGCCACCGAACACCCGTTTGGTGGTGAACTAAAGTGAGAAGGCGACAACTCGACAAGACCACTCCGACATATTCGGTTTAAGGGCTTGTTGAGGGGAATAACTGCAGCGTCTGTTCACCAGAAGGTGCTGCTGCGAGCGGGCGTCTGTCTTGGAGCAAGCGGCTCGCTATATAAACGTATAACAATATACAACTCCCGCAGGGCGGGTTGTGCGTCGGGCTTGGGACCCACCACGTAAAAAATCCTATCCAATGAATAATCCAACAATGCCACGGATGAGACCACCTCTTTTTATTGACGACCATGGCAAACGTTTAAAGGACTATGATTTGAGGGTATGCACCTGGAACGTCCGGACCTTAATTGGGAAGGTGCCTCTGCCCAGCTGGTTGATGTCCTCGGAAGAGTGAAAGCTGACATCACCGCCATACAAGAGATGCGGTGGAAGGGGCAAGGCAAGAAGAAATGCGGGCCTTGCGCTATATATTACAGTGGCCATGCAGAGGAGCGTATATTTGGTGTTGGTTTTGTGGTGGGAAAGAGACTCAGCCGCCGAGCGTCTAGCCACGATCCGCATCAAAGCGAGATTTTTCAACATATCTCTCATATGCGCCCACGCCCCGACGGAAGAGAAGGACGATGCGATCAAAGACACTTTTTATGAGCATGCCTACGACCGCTGCCCCCGTCACGACATTAAGATTGTGCTTTGCGATTTTAATGCCAGGGTGGGTAAGGAAGGTATCTTTGGCAGCACAGTCGGAAAATTCAGTTTCCACGACGTAACCAGTCCCAATGGGACGAGACTGATCGACTTCGCCGGGTCACGAAACATGGTCATTAGCAGTACCAGATTCCAGCACAAAAAATACACCAAGCCACATGGCTGTCCCCTGATCGAAAAACGCGAAATCAAATTGATCACGTCATGATCGACGGCAGACACAGCTCCAGCATCCTAGATGTGCGCACAATCCGTGGTCCCAATGTCGACTCCGACCACTATCTTGTAGCAGCCAAGGTACGCACCCGCCTCTGTGCAGCAAAGAATGTGCCAACAGGACAGCAAGGAAAGTTTGAAGTCGAAAGGCTGCACATGACGCAGACAGCCAATGAATACACCACTCGGCTCTCACTCCTGCTCTCTGAGAGTAATCCTTCACCAAACGATGTATCTGAGGAATGGGAACACATCTCTCGTTCACTTCGTATCGCCGCTGAGGAATCTATAGGATACAAGCGAGCTCGCAAAAACACCTGGTACGACAAGGAATGTCGCGATGCCTCGGAAAGAAAGAATGCCGCCTACAGGGCTACATTGTGTGCGGGCGCAATGCGAAGCGTATGGGAGCGTTATCGAACGGCGAGGAAGGAAGAGAGGCGCCTTTTTCGAAAGAAGAAAAGGGAGGCTGAAAGGCGCTAGTGTGAAGAGCTTGAGATGCTAGCGGGTAGGAACGATGCTCGAAAATTCTATTAAAAAATCAGGCGGATGACTGAAGGTTTCAAAACCGGGGCAAATTCCTGCCGGAATGATAACGGCGATCTGGTAACTGATGTCCAGAGCATACTTAAGTTGTGGAGGGATCACTTCTCCTCCTTGCTAGATAATGGCAACAGTGAAATTGCTGAAGGAGAAGATGTACGACCCGAATCCCCAATAGCAGATGATGATAGGCATGTTCCACCACCCGATCATGACGAAGTGCGAATAGCAATGTCTCGGCTTAAAAATAACAAGGCCCCGGGCGCTGACGGTTTGCCAGCCGAGCTATTCAAACATGGTGGCGAAGAGTTGATTAGGAGCATGCATCAACTCCTATGCAGAATATGGTCGGATGAGCGCATGCCCGACGATTGGAACTTAAGTGTGCTCTGCCCAATCCACAAAAAAGGAGACTCCACAGTACGCGCCAATTATCGTGGGATAAGCCTCCTGAATATCTCATATAAGGTCTTAGCAAGTGTATTGTGCGAAAGACTGAAGCCCACCGTCAACAAGCTGATTGGACCTTATCAGTGTGGCTTCAGACCTGGTAAATCTACCATCGACCAGATCTTCACAATACGCCAAATACTGGAAAAAACCCATGAAAAAGGAACCGACAAACACCATCTCTTTGTCGATTTTAAAGCCGCTTTTGATAGCACGAATAGGAATTGCCTATATGCCGCAATGTCTGAATTTGGTTTCCCCGCAAAACTCATACGGCTATGCCAAATGACGCTGACTAACACCACCAGCTCCGTCAGAATTGGGAAGGACCTCTCCGAACCGTTCGAGACCAAACGAGGTTTCAGACAAGGTGATTCCCCTTCGTGTGACTTCTTCAATTTGATGCTGGAACAGATAATACGAGCTGCAGAACTTAACCATACAGGAAGCATTTTATACTACAAGAGTGTACAACTGCTGGCGTACGCCGATGATATCGACATCATTGGCACTAACACTCGCGCCGTATGTTCTGCCTTCTCCAAGCTGGATAAAGAGGCTAAGAAAATGGGTTTGGCGGTTAACGAGGACAAGACGAAGTACCTCCTGTCATCACACAAAGAAACAGCACGCCTTGGCAGCCACGTCAATGTTGATAGCTACAAATTCGAAACTGTTAAGGACTTCGTCTATTTGGGAACCAGCATTAACACCAAGAGTGATGTCAGCACGGAGATCCAACGAAGAATCACGCTTGCCAATAAATGCTACTTCGGACTAAGTAGGCAACTGAAAAGTAAAGTCCTCTCTCGACAAACAAAAATCACACTCTACAGGACGCTCATCGCTCCAGTCCTTATGTACGGCGCAGAAGCATGGACAATTTCAAAATCAGATGAGATGGCACTTGGAGTATTCGAGAGAAAAGTTCTTCGTAAGATTTATGGACCTTTGCGCGTTGGCGTGGGCGAGTATCGACGGAGATTTAACGATGAGCTGTACGAGCTTTACACAGACATCGACATTGTTCAGCGAATAAAGATCCAGGGGCTGCGTTGGGCAGGTCTTGTCGTGAGAATGGACGAAGGCGCTCCGGCCAAGAAAGCATTTCTATCGAAACCCGCTGAACGCAAAAGAAAAGGGAGACCTCCACTGCGTTGGGAAAATCAGGTGGACAGCGATGCTGCCTCCCTAGGTGTTCCCAAGTGGCGCCATGCTGCACGAAACAGAAGCAATTGGCGCGCGCTGTTGGACTCGGCCAGAATCGTCTAGACGGTTAAGCGCCAATCAAGAAGAAGAAGCCAGAACTTGGTTCTCTCAGGTAGATTGGTGGAGGTTTGAATTTTTTTTGCGGTATTTCCGGAGTCTTATCATCCTTTTGCGCAAGGAGGCTAAATCTGTTATTGGCTAATGCTACTTGGGGTACATCATTTGATGATTCTTTCACCGTGGAATTTTTTAAAACTTTATTAGGTTTACCACTTTTTTCCGGGGACCGCTTTCTTTTAACTACTGATATATAGCGGTCCATTCCGGTTTGAACCTTTTCGCCCACTTTTTGCATTTCTCTACTCGTTTTTGAGTTAGATGCAGATGTTGCGTTATTTGAATTCCCTAAGGATTGAGGTAGAGGAAATTGCGGAATATTTCCAGGAATAGCGGGTGAGCAGGATCGTGCTCTTTGATCGTCTGTTTTATCTTTACGCACGTTTAGGTTGGTTTCATTGGTACTGCACCTCAATGTGAAATACCCATTGTTCCTCAATATGTTATTGTTAGAGTGAGTGCCTGGAGCACTCATGCATTTTATTTTATTTATTTTATTTTATTTTAATCTGTTTTGTTTTTATTTTATTTACTTTATTTTATTTTATTTTTATCTTATTTTTATTTTATTTTTATTTTATTTTTATTTTAGTTTTATTTTATTTTATTATATTTTATTTTATTTTATTTTATTTTATTTTATTTCGTTTTAATTAAAATCTATAGTTTACACCTATGTATATGTATAACTGCAGTTGGAATAGTGCAGATCTCTGCACTCTTGACAGCACAGCGGATACTGGTGCAGCGCCACCTACCGGCCAATAGTAGAAACTCAATATCGGCAGTACGAAAGTTGGCAGCTGCCACCTGCTGATCTGAACAATTGTCGGCAATGCAGTTCACCGGAAATGTCACACCAGCTGATCCGACCTTCAAACGAAAGTTGAAAATAATTTCAAACCCTGCTCAAATCTTGGGGCGGACTTTTACAGCTGTTTTCGTTTCCACATGGTTGGGTAATCTAACCGAGTTTTTCGTCCATAAAATATTTTTTTTTCACTTGGATAAAATATCCAAAAATAAAGTATTCATCGTGTTTGCAATAGAACAGTCTAATTCTTAAATGAATAAAAGTTTCCTGATTTTTAAAACTTCTTATAAAAACCCTAATTTGAAAATCAAGTTTTGTAAAAAAATTTTTCTTCTAAATAGCACTTCAGAAACCAGATTTTTTTATTATTTTTATTTAGTGCACGAAATAGGTTATATATTTCTCGCAAAAAAAAAATCTACGATGATAACCCCCCACGAAAAAAATTCCTGGCTACGGCCCTGATACCCTACCAGTGTATTTCAGCCATGATAAAGCTTCTCACAAAAAATGCACTCGCCGTTCGGAGCCGGCATAAAATTGTAGGTCCACCCAATTAGTAGGAAAAACAAAGGATAACACCTTGAATTGCGAGATAAGCTCGGCCATAAAACTCGTCAGAATTATAAACACGCTAGTGTATTATTATATTATGTTTATATATTATAAACATATATATTATTATATTATTATTATTATGTATATTATTCAGTACAGATGTAGTTCCAAAATCTGAACTTTCCCTTTCGACCCAAAAACTGCCGAGCGAGAAGTGAGAGCTTCTGTATAAAAAAGGTCTGAAAACGCAGGCACAAATTCCATAGGAAAAAGTTAGTCACTGAGCTTTCACGGAAAAATTCAATAGCGATGATGTCTTCACTGCGTATTCAGTTAATTTTTCAGGCAATGGCTTTTCAACCCAGTTTTAAAGTATTTTTCATAATGAATATTCTACCTTAGTGATGGGCGAGTCCGAGATGTTTAGACAATCGAGAGAATCGCCATCGTTGCAAAATCACAATCGAGTCAAAAGTTGACTCGCTCCTCGACTACACAATCGAGGTGTTTTTGCGATTGTTCCGAGTCGGCGAGTCGGCTGTTGTTTTGATGATATGTTTTAGTTGATGAAATAAACTGAATGAGTGTGGTTGATGAAGAAAGTAGGATTTTTAATAAAAGTGAGGCAAATAAATAAATAAATAAACCAAATTGAAAAATATGCTATACATAGACGCTGCATTTTCGCAATCACAACTAAGGAGTGTCGTGCATAATAATAATAATTAATTATTTAAACATTAATAAATTAATAAAATTTCTGAAGTGAGACGCTTACGAAATAAATGAATTTTAGGAGCAGCAACAACGGCAATAGATTTGTACCTCTCTATGGAGCATTCCATGGAAAATGGTAAATTTGTCCCGTACAAACATTTCGATTTCTCACACATATACTAGTTTTTCAAATGCAAGCTTCTGGTTTTTGTTTAGAAATTAGCCACACAATTGGCCGTGTTAATAAAAACCAAGCAAATGCTTTTACTCAAGATTTTAAAAATTTGACAATAATTTGTATGAACCAAATTTCAAAATTTGAGTAAAAGGTCTAAAATCTTAAGCAAAAGCAAATGCTTGGCTTTTATTAATATGACCCAATATTGATGTACTAGAAACTTTGTGTGATAACCTTTTGGTTTGTCTGTGAATTGTAAAGATTTATACCATTTGTCCCGTACAAACAATGTAAAAAATTACATTACAGCATTTTTAATTCTTTTGGGATAACCTTATTTCTAATATTTTTGTTGTTTGAATAAACCTTGATATTAGTGCTACCACATTTACTTTTTTATTTTTTTCTAATACAATTAATTTGACTAAAATTGCAACCAGCCCTGTCCCGTACAAACACATAACTTTTTTAAGATTTTTCACACATACACCTACCCCCCCACTGGCTAGGTACTGCTTAACATTATAATGGCATCAGAGAATAGTACAGAAATTTACATGTCAAAATAAAACAGTGAGATTTGTTTCAATTCGTGTCTACAGTTCACTAAATATTTTAGCATTAGCATTGATAAGCAGAATCTAAGGCCCGGTTTCACCAGCGTGACTAAGGGCCGTTTACTCAACCTCTGATTAACGCTAACCACGGTTAAAGTTCGGTTAAACATCATTATCGACTTCACCAAACCATGTAGTTAATATATGGTCGATAATGCAGTTCATAACTTAACCTGACCTTTGTCCTCCGGTTAGCGTTAATCAGAGGTTGAGTAAACGGCCCTAAAGCTAATACTGATTTCACACAGGCCGTTAATGGAGTAATTATCCACATTTTCTTCATTAAGTTTATAATGAAGCTCTATCTTCCATCCAGAAGTTCAATTACACTGCTCTACAGCCAAAAAATACTCTAAACGCGACCATCCTATCTATATGTAAAATCGGTCGCTGATTCCGAAAATCGGGTTCATTTTTAATTCTATGCGGTAACATGCATAGAATATACCCGTGGAGAGGCATTGCGTGACTTGGCTGTACTTACTTGATCGCCTATAACTTTTCCATTTTAGCATGGATTTTCTTCGTTAATAGCTTATCTTTTTCCCAATAGAATGGAGCTTCACGTAAAGGAGTAAAACCGAAGGTGAAGACATTGGTTTTAAAGATATTGCCTGACAAAGTCAATTTTTTCTTAAAACAATCGTAAAAAATCGAAAAAATTCAGAGATTTAACGATGAGCTGTACGAGCTTTACACAGACATCGACATTGTTCAGCGAATAAAGATCCAGCGGCTGCGTTGGGCAGGTCTTGTCGTGAGAATGGACGAAGGCGCTCCGGCCAAGAAAGCATTTCTATCGAAACCCGCTGAACGCAAAAGAAAAGGGAGACCTCCACTGCGTTGGGAAAATCAGGTGGACAGCGATGCTGCCTCCCTAGGTGTTCCCAAGTGGCGCCATGCTGCACGAAACAGAAGCAATTGGCGCGCGCTGTTGGACTCGGCCAGAATCGTCTAGACGGTTAAGCGCCAATCAAGAAGAAGAAGCCAGAACTTGGTTCTCTCAGGTAGATTGGTGTAGGTTTGAATTTTTTTTGCGGTATTTCCGGAGTCTTATCATCCTAAATCTGTTATTGGCTAATGCTACTTGGGGTACATCATTTGATGGTTCTTTCACCGTGGAATTTTTTAAAACTTTATTAGGTTTACCACTTTTTTCCGGGGACCGCTTTCTTTTAACTACTGATATATAGCGGTCCATTCCGGTTTGAACCTTTTCGCCCAATTTTTGCATTTCTCTACTCGTTTTTGAGTTAGATGCAGATGTTGCGTTATTTGAATTCCCTAAGGATTGAGGTAGAGGAAATTGCGGAATATTTCCAGGAATAGCGGGTGAGCAGGATCGTGCTCTTTGATCGTCTGTTTTATCTTTACGCACGTTTAGGTTGGTTTCATTGGTACTGCACCTCAATGTGAAATACCCATTGTTCCTCAATATGTTATTGTTAGAGTGAGTGCCTGGAGCACTCATGCATTTTATTTTATTTATTTTATTTTATTTTAATCTGTTTTGTTTTTATTTTATTTACTTTATTTTATTTTATTTTATTTTTATCTTATTTTTATTTTATTTTTATTTTAGTTTTATTTTATTTTATTATATTTTATTTTATTTTATTTTATTTTATTTTATTTTATTTTATTTCGTTTTAATTAAAATCTATAGTTTACACGTATGTATATCGTCGTTGAAGATGCATTTTTGCGTAAGAGGTATTAAATTACATACCTCTTACGCAAAAATGCATCTTCAACGACGATATGTATAACTGCAGTTGGAATAGTGCAGATCTCTGCACTCTTGACAGCACAGCGGATACTGGTGCAGCGCCACCTACTGGCCAATAGTAGAAACTCAATATCGGCAGTACGAAAGTTGGCAGCTGCCACCTGCTGATCTGAACGACAATGCAGTTCACCGGAAATGTCACACCAGCTGATCCGACCTTCAAACGAAAGTTGAAAATAATTTCAAACCCTGCTCAAATCTTGGGGCGGACTTTTACAGCTGTTTTCGTTTCCACATGGTTGGGTAATCTAACCGAGTTTTTCGTCCATAAAATATTTTTTTTTTCACTTGGATAAAATATCCAAAAATAAAGTATTCATCGTGTTTGCAATAGAACAGTCTAATTCTTAAATGAATAAAAGTTTCCTGATTTTTAAAACTTCTTATAAAAACCCTAATTTGAAAATCAAGTTTTGTAAAAAAATTTTTCTTCTAAATAGCACTTCAGAAACCAGATTTTTTTATTATTTTTATTTAGTGCACGAAATAGGTTATATATTTCTCGCAAAAAAAAAATCTACGATGATAACCCCCCACGAAAAAAATTCCTGGCTACGGCCCTGATACCCTACCAGTGTATTTCAGCCATGATAAAGCTTCTCACAAAAAATGCACTCGCCGTTCGGAGCCGGCATAAAATTGTAGGTCCACCCAATTAGTAGGAAAAACAAAGGATAACACCTTGAATTGCGAGATAAGCTCGGCCATAAAACTCGTCAGAATTATAAACACGCTAGTGTATTATTATATTATGTTTATATATTATAAACATATATATTATTATATTATTATTATTATGTATATTATTCAGTACAGATGTAGTTCCAAAATCTGAACTTTCCCTTTCGACCCAAAAACTGCCGAGCGAGAAGTGAGAGCTTCTGTATAAAAAAGGTCTGAAAACGCAGGCACAAATTCCATAGGAAAAAGTTAGTCACTGAGCTTTCACGGAAAAATTCAATAGCGATGATGTCTTCACTGCGTATTCAGTTAATTTTTCAGGCAATGGCTTTTCAACCCAGTTTTAAAGTATTTTTCATAATGAATATTCTACCTTAGTGATGGGCGAGTCCGAGATGTTTAGACAATCGAGAGAATCGCCATCGTTGCAAAATCACAATCGAGTCAAAAGTTGACTCGCTCCTCGACTACACAATCGAGGTGTTTTTGCGATTGTTCCGAGTCGGCGAGTCGGCTGTTGTTTTGATGATATGTTTTAGTTGATGAAATAAACTGAATGAGTGTGGTTGATGAAGAAAGTAGGATTTTTAATAAAAGTGAGGCAAATAAATAAATAAATAAACCAAATTGAAAAATATGCTATACATAGACGCTGCATTTTCGCAATCACAACTAAGGAGTGTCGTGCATAATAATAATAATTAATTATTTAAACATTAATAAATTAATAAAATTTCTGAAGTGAGACGCTTACGAAATAAATGAATTTTAGGAGCAGCAACAACGGCAATAGATTTGTACCTCTCTATGGAGCATTCCATGGAAAATGGTAAATTTGTCCCGTACAAACATTTCGATTTCTCACACATATACTAGTTTTTCAAATGCAAGCTTCTGGTTTTTGTTTAGAAATTAGCCACACAATTGGCCGTGTTAATAAAAACCAAGCAAATGCTTTTACTCAAGATTTTAAAAATTTGACAATAATTTGTATGAACCAAATTTCAAAATTTGAGTAAAAGGTCTGAAATCTTAAGCAAAAGCAAATGCTTGGCTTTTATTAATATGACCCAATATTGATGTACTAGAAACTTTGTGTGATAACCTTTTGGTTTGTCTGTGAATTGTAAAGATTTATACCATTTGTCCCGTACAAACAATGTAAAAAATTACATTACAGCATTTTTAATTCTTTTGGGATAACCTTATTTCTAATATTTTTGTTGTTTGAATAAACCTTGATATTAGTGCTACCACATTTACTTTTTTATTTTTTTCTAATACAATTAATTTGACTAAAATTGCAACCAGCCCTGTCCCGTACAAACACATAACTTTTTTAAGATTTTTCACACATACACCTACCCCCCCACTGGCTAGGTACTGCTTAACATTATAATGGCATCAGAGAATAGTACAGAAATTTACATGTCAAAATAAAACAGTGAGATTTGTTTCAATTCGTGTCTACAGTTCACTAAATATTTTAGCATTAGCATTGATAAGCAGAATCTAAGGCCCGGTTTCACCAGCGTGACTAAGGGCCGTTTACTCAACCTCTGATTAACGCTAACCACGGTTAAAGTTCGGTTAAACATCATTATCGACTTCACCAAACCATGTAGTTAATATATGGTCGATAATGCAGTTCATAACTTAACCTGACCTTTGTCCTCCGGTTAGCGTTAATCAGAGGTTGAGTAAACGGCCCTAAAGCTAATACTGATTTCACACAGGCCGTTAATGGAGTAATTATCCACATTTTCTTCATTAAGTTTATAATGAAGCTCTATCTTCCATCCAGAAGTTCAATTACACTGCTCTACAGCCAAAAAATACTCTAAACGCGACCATCCTATCTATATGTAAAATCGGTCGCTGATTCCGAAAATCGGGTTCATTTTTAATTCTATGCGGTAACATGCATAGAATATACCCGTGCAGAGGCATTGCGTGACTTGGCTGTACTTACTTGATCGCCTATAACTTTTCCATTTTAGCATGGATTTTCTTCGTTAATAGCTTATCTTTTTCCCAATAGAATGGAGCTTCACGTAAAGGAGTAAAACCGAAGGTGAAGACATTGGTTTTAAAGATATTGCCTGACAAAGTCAATTTTTTCTTAAAACAATCGTAAAAAATCGAAAAAATTCAGAGATTTAACGATGAGCTGTACGAGCTTTACACAGACATCGACATTGTTCAGCGAATAAAGATCCAGCGGCTGCGTTGGGCAGGTCTTGTCGTGAGAATGGACGAAGGCGCTCCGGCCAAGAAAGCATTTCTATCGAAACCCGCTGAACGCAAAAGAAAAGGGAGACCTCCACTGCGTTGGGAAAATCAGGTGGACAGCGATGCTGCCTCCCTAGGTGTTCCCAAGTGGCGCCATGCTGCACGAAACAGAAGCAATTGGCGCGCGCTGTTGGACTCGGCCAGAATCGTCTAGACGGTTAAGCGCCAATCAAGAAGAAGAAGCCAGAACTTGGTTCTCTCAGGTAGATTGGTGGAGGTTTGAATTTTTTTTGCGGTATTTCCGGAGTCTTATCATCCTAAATCTGTTATTGGCTAATGCTACTTGGGGTACATCATTTGATGGTTCTTTCACCGTGGAATTTTTTAAAACTTTATTAGGTTTACCACTTTTTTCCGGGGACCGCTTTCTTTTAACTACTGATATATAGCGGTCCATTCCGGTTTGAACCTTTTCGCCCAATTTTTGCATTTCTCTACTCGTTTTTGAGTTAGATGCAGATGTTGCGTTATTTGAATTCCCTAAGGATTGAGGTAGAGGAAATTGCGGAATATTTCCAGGAATAGCGGGTGAGCAGGATCGTGCTCTTTGATCGTCTGTTTTATCTTTACGCACGTTTAGGTTGGTTTCATTGGTACTGCACCTCAATGTGAAATACCCATTGTTCCTCAATATGTTATTGTTAGAGTGAGTGCCTGGAGCACTCATGCATTTTATTTTATTTATTTTATTTTATTTTAATCTGTTTTGTTTTTATTTTATTTACTTTATTTTATTTTATTTTATTTTTATCTTATTTTTATTTTATTTTTATTTTAGTTTTATTTTATTTTATTATATTTTATTTTATTTTATTTTATTTTATTTTATTTTATTTTATTTTATTTCGTTTTAATTAAAATCTATAGTTTACACGTATGTATATCGTCGTTGAAGATGCATTTTTGCGTAAGAGGTATTAAATTACATACCTCTTACGCAAAAATGCATCTTCAACGACGATATGTATAACTGCAGTTGGAATAGTGCAGATCTCTGCACTCTTGACAGCACAGCGGATACTGGTGCAGCGCCACCTACTGGCCAATAGTAGAAACTCAATATCGGCAGTACGAAAGTTGGCAGCTGCCACCTGCTGATCTGAACGACAATGCAGTTCACCGGAAATGTCACACCAGCTGATCCGACCTTCAAACGAAAGTTGAAAATAATTTCAAACCCTGCTCAAATCTTGGGGCGGACTTTTACAGCTGTTTTCGTTTCCACATGGTTGGGTAATCTAACCGAGTTTTTCGTCCATAAAATATTTTTTTTTTCACTTGGATAAAATATCCAAAAATAAAGTATTCATCGTGTTTGCAATAGAACAGTCTAATTCTTAAATGAATAAAAGTTTCCTGATTTTTAAAACTTCTTATAAAAACCCTAATTTGAAAATCAAGTTTTGTAAAAAAATTTTTCTTCTAAATAGCACTTCAGAAACCAGATTTTTTTATTATTTTTATTTAGTGCACGAAATAGGTTATATATTTCTCGCAAAAAAAAAATCTACGATGATAACCCCCCACGAAAAAAATTCCTGGCTACGGCCCTGATACCCTACCAGTGTATTTCAGCCATGATAAAGCTTCTCACAAAAAATGCACTCGCCGTTCGGAGCCGGCATAAAATTGTAGGTCCACCCAATTAGTAGGAAAAACAAAGGATAACACCTTGAATTGCGAGATAAGCTCGGCCATAAAACTCGTCAGAATTATAAACACGCTAGTGTATTATTATATTATGTTTATATATTATAAACATATATATTATTATATTATTATTATTATGTATATTATTCAGTACAGATGTAGTTCCAAAATCTGAACTTTCCCTTTCGACCCAAAAACTGCCGAGCGAGAAGTGAGAGCTTCTGTATAAAAAAGGTCTGAAAACGCAGGCACAAATTCCATAGGAAAAAGTTAGTCACTGAGCTTTCACGGAAAAATTCAATAGCGATGATGTCTTCACTGCGTATTCAGTTAATTTTTCAGGCAATGGCTTTTCAACCCAGTTTTAAAGTATTTTTCATAATGAATATTCTACCTTAGTGATGGGCGAGTCCGAGATGTTTAGACAATCGAGAGAATCGCCATCGTTGCAAAATCACAATCGAGTCAAAAGTTGACTCGCTCCTCGACTACACAATCGAGGTGTTTTTGCGATTGTTCCGAGTCGGCGAGTCGGCTGTTGTTTTGATGATATGTTTTAGTTGATGAAATAAACTGAATGAGTGTGGTTGATGAAGAAAGTAGGATTTTTAATAAAAGTGAGGCAAATAAATAAATAAATAAACCAAATTGAAAAATATGCTATACATAGACGCTGCATTTTCGCAATCACAACTAAGGAGTGTCGTGCATAATAATAATAATTAATTATTTAAACATTAATAAATTAATAAAATTTCTGAAGTGAGACGCTTACGAAATAAATGAATTTTAGGAGCAGCAACAACGGCAATAGATTTGTACCTCTCTATGGAGCATTCCATGGAAAATGGTAAATTTGTCCCGTACAAACATTTCGATTTCTCACACATATACTAGTTTTTCAAATGCAAGCTTCTGGTTTTTGTTTAGAAATTAGCCACACAATTGGCCGTGTTAATAAAAACCAAGCAAATGCTTTTACTCAAGATTTTAAAAATTTGACAATAATTTGTATGAACCAAATTTCAAAATTTGAGTAAAAGGTCTGAAATCTTAAGCAAAAGCAAATGCTTGGCTTTTATTAATATGACCCAATATTGATGTACTAGAAACTTTGTGTGATAACCTTTTGGTTTGTCTGTGAATTGTAAAGATTTATACCATTTGTCCCGTACAAACAATGTAAAAAATTACATTACAGCATTTTTAATTCTTTTGGGATAACCTTATTTCTAATATTTTTGTTGTTTGAATAAACCTTGATATTAGTGCTACCACATTTACTTTTTTATTTTTTTCTAATACAATTAATTTGACTAAAATTGCAACCAGCCCTGTCCCGTACAAACACATAACTTTTTTAAGATTTTTCACACATACACCTACCCCCCCACTGGCTAGGTACTGCTTAACATTATAATGGCATCAGAGAATAGTACAGAAATTTACATGTCAAAATAAAACAGTGAGATTTGTTTCAATTCGTGTCTACAGTTCACTAAATATTTTAGCATTAGCATTGATAAGCAGAATCTAAGGCCCGGTTTCACCAGCGTGACTAAGGGCCGTTTACTCAACCTCTGATTAACGCTAACCACGGTTAAAGTTCGGTTAAACATCATTATCGACTTCACCAAACCATGTAGTTAATATATGGTCGATAATGCAGTTCATAACTTAACCTGACCTTTGTCCTCCGGTTAGCGTTAATCAGAGGTTGAGTAAACGGCCCTAAAGCTAATACTGATTTCACACAGGCCGTTAATGGAGTAATTATCCACATTTTCTTCATTAAGTTTATAATGAAGCTCTATCTTCCATCCAGAAGTTCAATTACACTGCTCTACAGCCAAAAAATACTCTAAACGCGACCATCCTATCTATATGTAAAATCGGTCGCTGATTCCGAAAATCGGGTTCATTTTTAATTCTATGCGGTAACATGCATAGAATATACCCGTGCAGAGGCATTGCGTGACTTGGCTGTACTTACTTGATCGCCTATAACTTTTCCATTTTAGCATGGATTTTCTTCGTTAATAGCTTATCTTTTTCCCAATAGAATGGAGCTTCACGTAAAGGAGTAAAACCGAAGGTGAAGACATTGGTTTTAAAGATATTGCCTGACAAAGTCAATTTTTTCTTAAAACAATCGTAAAAAATCGAAAAAATTCAGAGATTTAACGATGAGCTGTACGAGCTTTACACAGACATCGACATTGTTCAGCGAATAAAGATCCAGCGGCTGCGTTGGGCAGGTCTTGTCGTGAGAATGGACGAAGGCGCTCCGGCCAAGAAAGCATTTCTATCGAAACCCGCTGAACGCAAAAGAAAAGGGAGACCTCCACTGCGTTGGGAAAATCAGGTGGACAGCGATGCTGCCTCCCTAGGTGTTCCCAAGTGGCGCCATGCTGCACGAAACAGAAGCAATTGGCGCGCGCTGTTGGACTCGGCCAGAATCGTCTAGACGGTTAAGCGCCAATCAAGAAGAAGAAGCCAGAACTTGGTTCTCTCAGGTAGATTGGTGGAGGTTTGAATTTTTTTTGCGGTATTTCCGGAGTCTTATCATCCTAAATCTGTTATTGGCTAATGCTACTTGGGGTACATCATTTGATGGTTCTTTCACCGTGGAATTTTTTAAAACTTTATTAGGTTTACCACTTTTTTCCGGGGACCGCTTTCTTTTAACTACTGATATATAGCGGTCCATTCCGGTTTGAACCTTTTCGCCCAATTTTTGCATTTCTCTACTCGTTTTTGAGTTAGATGCAGATGTTGCGTTATTTGAATTCCCTAAGGATTGAGGTAGAGGAAATTGCGGAATATTTCCAGGAATAGCGGGTGAGCAGGATCGTGCTCTTTGATCGTCTGTTTTATCTTTACGCACGTTTAGGTTGGTTTCATTGGTACTGCACCTCAATGTGAAATACCCATTGTTCCTCAATATGTTATTGTTAGAGTGAGTGCCTGGAGCACTCATGCATTTTATTTTATTTATTTTATTTTAATCTGTTTTGTTTTTATTTTATTTACTTTATTTTATTTTATTTTATTTTTATCTTATTTTTATTTTATTTTTATTTTAGTTTTATTTTATTTTATTATATTTTATTTTATTTTATTTTATTTTATTTTATTTTATTTTATTTTATTTTATTTCGTTTTAATTAAAATCTATAGTTTACACGTATGTATATCGTCGTTGAAGATGCATTTTTGCGTAAGAGGTATTAAATTACATACCTCTTACGCAAAAATGCATCTTCAACGACGATATGTATAACTGCAGTTGGAATAGTGCAGATCTCTGCACTCTTGACAGCACAGCGGATACTGGTGCAGCGCCACCTACTGGCCAATAGTAGAAACTCAATATCGGCAGTACGAAAGTTGGCAGCTGCCACCTGCTGATCTGAACGACAATGCAGTTCACCGGAAATGTCACACCAGCTGATCCGACCTTCAAACGAAAGTTGAAAATAATTTCAAACCCTGCTCAAATCTTGGGGCGGACTTTTACAGCTGTTTTCGTTTCCACATGGTTGGGTAATCTAACCGAGTTTTTCGTCCATAAAATATTTTTTTTTTCACTTGGATAAAATATCCAAAAATAAAGTATTCATCGTGTTTGCAATAGAACAGTCTAATTCTTAAATGAATAAAAGTTTCCTGATTTTTAAAACTTCTTATAAAAACCCTAATTTGAAAATCAAGTTTTGTAAAAAAATTTTTCTTCTAAATAGCACTTCAGAAACCAGATTTTTTTATTATTTTTATTTAGTGCACGAAATAGGTTATATATTTCTCGCAAAAAAAAAATCTACGATGATAACCCCCCACGAAAAAAATTCCTGGCTACGGCCCTGATACCCTACCAGTGTATTTCAGCCATGATAAAGCTTCTCACAAAAAATGCACTCGCCGTTCGGAGCCGGCATAAAATTGTAGGTCCACCCAATTAGTAGGAAAAACAAAGGATAACACCTTGAATTGCGAGATAAGCTCGGCCATAAAACTCGTCAGAATTATAAACACGCTAGTGTATTATTATATTATGTTTATATATTATAAACATATATATTATTATATTATTATTATTATGTATATTATTCAGTACAGATGTAGTTCCAAAATCTGAACTTTCCCTTTCGACCCAAAAACTGCCGAGCGAGAAGTGAGAGCTTCTGTATAAAAAAGGTCTGAAAACGCAGGCACAAATTCCATAGGAAAAAGTTAGTCACTGAGCTTTCACGGAAAAATTCAATAGCGATGATGTCTTCACTGCGTATTCAGTTAATTTTTCAGGCAATGGCTTTTCAACCCAGTTTTAAAGTATTTTTCATAATGAATATTCTACCTTAGTGATGGGCGAGTCCGAGATGTTTAGACAATCGAGAGAATCGCCATCGTTGCAAAATCACAATCGAGTCAAAAGTTGACTCGCTCCTCGACTACAAAATCGAGGTGTTTTTGCGATTGTTCCGAGTCGGCGAGTCGGCTGTTGTTTTGATGATATGTTTTAGTTGATGAAATAAACTGAATGAGTGTGGTTGATGAAGAAAGTAGGATTTTTAATAAAAGTGAGGCAAATAAATAAATAAATAAACCAAATTTAAAAATATGCTATACATAGACGCTGCATTTTCGCAATCACAACTAAGGAGTGTCGTGCATAATAATAATAATTAATTATTTAAACATTAATAAATTAATAAAATTTCTGAAGTGAGACGCTTACGAAATAAATGAATTTTACGAGCAGCAACAACGGCAATAGATTTGTACCTCTCTATGGAGCATTCCATGGAAAATGGTAAATTTGTCCCGTACAAACATTTCGATTTCTCACACATATACTAGTTTTTCAAATGCAAGCTTCTGGTTTTTGTTTAGAAATTAGCCACACAATTGGCCGTGTTAATAAAAACCAAGCAAATGCTTTTACTCAAGATTTTAAAAATTTGACAATAATTTGTATGAACCAAATTTCAAAATTTGAGTAAAAGGTCTGAAATCTTAAGCAAAAGCAAATGCTTGGCTTTTATTAATATGACCCAATATTGATGTACTAGAAACTTTGTGTGATAACCTTTTGGTTTGTCTGTGAATTGTAAAGATTTATACCATTTGTCCCGTACAAACAATGTAAAAAATTACATTACAGCATTTTTAATTCTTTTGGGATAACCTTATTTCTAATATTTTTGTTGTTTGAATAAACCTTGATATTAGTGCTACCACATTTACTTTTTTATTTTTTTCTAATACAATTAATTTGACTAAAATTGCAACCAGCCCTGTCCCGTACAAACACATAACTTTTTTAAGATTTTTCACACATACACCTACCCCCCCACTGGCTAGGTACTGCTTAACATTATAATGGCATCAGAGAATAGTACAGAAATTTACATGTCAAAATAAAACAGTGAGATTTGTTTCAATTCGTGTCTACAGTTCACTAAATATTTTAGCATTAGCATTGATAAGCAGAATCTAAGGCCCGGTTTCACCAGCGTGACTAAGGGCCGTTTACTCAACCTCTGATTAACGCTAACCACGGTTAAAGTTCGGTTAAACATCATTATCGACTTCACCAAACCATGTAGTTAATATATGGTCGATAATGCAGTTCATAACTTAACCTGACCTTTGTCCTCCGGTTAGCGTTAATCAGAGGTTGAGTAAACGGCCCTAAAGCTAATACTGATTTCACACAGGCCGTTAATGGAGTAATTATCCACATTTTCTTCATTAAGTTTATAATGAAGCTCTATCTTCCATCCAGAAGTTCAATTACACTGCTCTACAGCCAAAAAATACTCTAAACGCGACCATCCTATCTATATGTAAAATCGGTCGCTGATTCCGAAAATCGGGTTCATTTTTAATTCTATGCGGTAACATGCATAGAATATACCCGTGCAGAGGCATTGCGTGACTTGGCTGTACTTACTTGATCGCCTATAACTTTTCCATTTTAGCATGGATTTTCTTCGTTAATAGCTTATCTTTTTCCCAATAGAATGGAGCTTCACGTAAAGGAGTAAAACCGAAGGTGAAGACATTGGTTTTAAAGATATTGCCTGACAAAGTCAATTTTTTCTTAAAACAATCGTAAAAAATCGAAAAAATTCAGAGATTTAACGATGAGCTGTACGAGCTTTACACAGACATCGACATTGTTCAGCGAATAAAGATCCAGCGGCTGCGTTGGGCAGGTCTTGTCGTGAGAATGGACGAAGGCGCTCCGGCCAAGAAAGCATTTCTATCGAAACCCGCTGAACGCAAAAGAAAAGGGAGACCTCCACTGCGTTGGGAAAATCAGGTGGACAGCGATGCTGCCTCCCTAGGTGTTCCCAAGTGGCGCCATGCTGCACGAAACAGAAGCAATTGGCGCGCGCTGTTGGACTCGGCCAGAATCGTCTAGACGGTTAAGCGCCAATCAAGAAGAAGAAGCCAGAACTTGGTTCTCTCAGGTAGATTGGTGGAGGTTTGAATTTTTTTTGCGGTATTTCCGGAGTCTTATCATCCTAAATCTGTTATTGGCTAATGCTACTTGGGGTACATCATTTGATGGTTCTTTCACCGTGGAATTTTTTAAAACTTTATTAGGTTTACCACTTTTTTCCGGGGACCGCTTTCTTTTAACTACTGATATATAGCGGTCCATTCCGGTTTGAACCTTTTCGCCCAATTTTTGCATTTCTCTACTCGTTTTTGAGTTAGATGCAGATGTTGCGTTATTTGAATTCCCTAAGGATTGAGGTAGAGGAAATTGCGGAATATTTCCAGGAATAGCGGGTGAGCAGGATCGTGCTCTTTGATCGTCTGTTTTATCTTTACGCACGTTTAGGTTGGTTTCATTGGTACTGCACCTCAATGTGAAATACCCATTGTTCCTCAATATGTTATTGTTAGAGTGAGTGCCTGGAGCACTCATGCATTTTATTTTATTTATTTTATTTTAATCTGTTTTGTTTTTATTTTATTTACTTTATTTTATTTTATTTTATTTTTATCTTATTTTTATTTTATTTTTATTTTAGTTTTATTTTATTTTATTATATTTTATTTTATTTTATTTTATTTTATTTTATTTTATTTTATTTTATTTTATTTTATTTCGTTTTAATTAAAATCTATAGTTTACACGTATGTATATCGTCGTTGAAGATGCATTTTTGCGTAAGAGGTATTAAATTACATACCTCTTACGCAAAAATGCATCTTCAACGACGATATGTATAACTGCAGTTGGAATAGTGCAGATCTCTGCACTCTTGACAGCACAGCGGATACTGGTGCAGCGCCACCTACTGGCCAATAGTAGAAACTCAATATCGGCAGTACGAAAGTTGGCAGCTGCCACCTGCTGATCTGAACGACAATGCAGTTCACCGGAAATGTCACACCAGCTGATCCGACCTTCAAACGAAAGTTGAAAATAATTTCAAACCCTGCTCAAATCTTGGGGCGGACTTTTACAGCTGTTTTCGTTTCCACATGGTTGGGTAATCTAACCGAGTTTTTCGTCCATAAAATATTTTTTTTTTCACTTGGATAAAATATCCAAAAATAAAGTATTCATCGTGTTTGCAATAGAACAGTCTAATTCTTAAATGAATAAAAGTTTCCTGATTTTTAAAACTTCTTATAAAAACCCTAATTTGAAAATCAAGTTTTGTAAAAAAATTTTTCTTCTAAATAGCACTTCAGAAACCAGATTTTTTTATTATTTTTATTTAGTGCACGAAATAGGTTATATATTTCTCGCAAAAAAAAAATCTACGATGATAACCCCCCACGAAAAAAATTCCTGGCTACGGCCCTGATACCCTACCAGTGTATTTCAGCCATGATAAAGCTTCTCACAAAAAATGCACTCGCCGTTCGGAGCCGGCATAAAATTGTAGGTCCACCCAATTAGTAGGAAAAACAAAGGATAACACCTTGAATTGCGAGATAAGCTCGGCCATAAAACTCGTCAGAATTATAAACACGCTAGTGTATTATTATATTATGTTTATATATTATAAACATATATATTATTATATTATTATTATTATGTATATTATTCAGTACAGATGTAGTTCCAAAATCTGAACTTTCCCTTTCGACCCAAAAACTGCCGAGCGAGAAGTGAGAGCTTCTGTATAAAAAAGGTCTGAAAACGCAGGCACAAATTCCATAGGAAAAAGTTAGTCACTGAGCTTTCACGGAAAAATTCAATAGCGATGATGTCTTCACTGCGTATTCAGTTAATTTTTCAGGCAATGGCTTTTCAACCCAGTTTTAAAGTATTTTTCATAATGAATATTCTACCTTAGTGATGGGCGAGTCCGAGATGTTTAGACAATCGAGAGAATCGCCATCGTTGCAAAATCACAATCGAGTCAAAAGTTGACTCGCTCCTCGACTACAAAATCGAGGTGTTTTTGCGATTGTTCCGAGTCGGCGAGTCGGCTGTTGTTTTGATGATATGTTTTAGTTGATGAAATAAACTGAATGAGTGTGGTTGATGAAGAAAGTAGGATTTTTAATAAAAGTGAGGCAAATAAATAAATAAATAAACCAAATTTAAAAATATGCTATACATAGACGCTGCATTTTCGCAATCACAACTAAGGAGTGTCGTGCATAATAATAATAATTAATTATTTAAACATTAATAAATTAATAAAATTTCTGAAGTGAGACGCTTACGAAATAAATGAATTTTACGAGCAGCAACAACGGCAATAGATTTGTACCTCTCTATGGAGCATTCCATGGAAAATGGTAAATTTGTCCCGTACAAACATTTCGATTTCTCACACATATACTAGTTTTTCAAATGCAAGCTTCTGGTTTTTGTTTAGAAATTAGCCACACAATTGGCCGTGTTAATAAAAACCAAGCAAATGCTTTTACTCAAGATTTTAAAAATTTGACAATAATTTGTATGAACCAAATTTCAAAATTTGAGTAAAAGGTCTGAAATCTTAAGCAAAAGCAAATGCTTGGCTTTTATTAATATGACCCAATATTGATGTACTAGAAACTTTGTGTGATAACCTTTTGGTTTGTCTGTGAATTGTAAAGATTTATACCATTTGTCCCGTACAAACAATGTAAAAAATTACATTACAGCATTTTTAATTCTTTTGGGATAACCTTATTTCTAATATTTTTGTTGTTTGAATAAACCTTGATATTAGTGCTACCACATTTACTTTTTTATTTTTTTCTAATACAATTAATTTGACTAAAATTGCAACCAGCCCTGTCCCGTACAAACACATAACTTTTTTAAGATTTTTCACACATACACCTACCCCCCACTGGCTAGGTACTGCTTAACATTATAATGGCATCAGAGAATAGTACAGAAATTTACATGTCAAAATAAAACAGTGAGATTTGTTTCAATTCGTGTCTACAGTTCACTAAATATTTTAGCATTAGCATTGATAAGCAGAATCTAAGGCCCGGTTTCACCAGCGTGACTAAGGGCCGTTTACTCAACCTCTGATTAACGCTAACCACGGTTAAAGTTCGGTTAAACATCATTATCGACTTCACCAAACCATGTAGTTAATATATGGTCGATAATGCAGTTCATAACTTAACCTGACCTTTGTCCTCCGGTTAGCGTTAATCAGAGGTTGAGTAAACGGCCCTAAAGCTAATACTGATTTCACACAGGCCGTTAATGGAGTAATTATCCACATTTTCTTCATTAAGTTTATAATGAAGCTCTATCTTCCATCCAGAAGTTCAATTACACTGCTCTACAGCCAAAAAATACTCTAAACGCGACCATCCTATCTATATGTAAAATCGGTCGCTGATTCCGAAAATCGGGTTCATTTTTAATTCTATGCGGTAACATGCATAGAATATACCCGTGCAGAGGCATTGCGCGACTTGGCTGTACTTACTTGATCGCCTATAACTTTTCCATTTTAGCATGGATTTTCTTCGTTAATAGCTTATCTTTTTCCCAATAGAATGGAGCTTCACGTAAAGGAGTTAAACCGAAGGTGAAGACATTGGTTTTAAGATATTGCCTGACAAAGTCAATTTTTTCTTCAAACAATCGTAAAAAATCGATTTAATCGTCAATATTTCAGAAACTATAAGAGTTAGAGAAAAATGTTATAGGAGCCATGAAAAGGAAATTTAATTTTCTTTCGTTTGGTGTTACTTCAAGGAAGATAGCTCACTGCTTTAAAGAGACATTCAGGATTAAGTGGAGCCGTTGGCCAAATAACGGTAAATTGCCGATATCTCAAAAACCTTCCCATAGAATTAAAAATGAACCCGATTTTCGGAATCAGCGACCGATTTTACATATATATAGGGTAGTCACGTTCAAAGTACAGACCACAAATTTCATTTGTGATCCAGTGTTATTAATGGATCCATTACTAATTAATTGAATTTTTAATCGAATAAAAATCCAATACAACTCTGGGAGGTAAGTTCGTTTTTATTAATTTTGAAGTTTTCAGTGTCAACCGTCAATTCGTTTTGGCATGAATTTATTATCCCAACAAACATTCTCAGAGCACTCATAATTTGGAGTCGGATATGAATCACAAACATGTGTGAAATATGTATGAGCTTAGGAGAAATTTTTTTATAATTCTTTTTCTTGTTTTTTTTTTTTAATGATAATTGTAATTCGAAAAATGGGAAGTAGGTATAAAAGTATCACTAAAGTTCATCAGGAGGAAAATACAAATAGACAACACTATAAAGCAAGGAATGAATGTCCCACAATGGCTGTGTTCAGAATCACAACGGTTACGCAACAGTTGTGTTTTTATCTTCTGGACGCAAAGTTAAGTATTTCTGATTAACACGTGAGTTTGGACACTTTTTTTCATCATAAATTTTTTAGGCTCACTTCGGACAACATTTGTGCTTACGATTTTGACATATGTACAAATATATAAATACCTATATTTATGAATTTTTTAATATGATAAAAATGTTTCAAAGTAGCGAAATTATTGCCGATTATGTTGTGGATAGGTAATTATAATAATAGTTTGTTTATTTTCTGTATCAGCTCGTTCAGAAGGAGCAAATTATATCCCTTTCCGTTCAGTGATATCTACACAACAGTTTTGCTCAACAGTTCCGACTTCTGAACGCAACCAATGAGAGAAGAGGAGAATAAGCTGGGTGAATGGAGAGAGGGGATGAAGAGAATTGGGTCAGGGGAAGGAAAATGCAAAAACAAAAGACATTTTTTTTGGTTTTACTACATATTCAGGCTCATAAAATGTATGAAATTAGGCTCGTATCAGGGGACCACCTTAAGAACAGAAATACATACATTTCGGACTCCAAAATGAGCTCATAATGAGTGTGAATGCTCCAGTTTACGATTCCTTTCTGACTTTTTTATGACTCCGAATGTTTACTGGGATTATTTATTAAAAAATTCTTGTCAATAATAACAAATTATTTAATGAAAAGTGACATCTCCTTGTTAATTGAGTGTGTGTGAAACACAAGAATTTATTGTTATATTATAAATGTAATGTACTACATTAATTTTCTGTCAGAAAACAGTATAAAACTAAGTTTTGACTTAAGTTAGCCCAGATTTGAGGTTAACTTACTTTTGGGTTTCACCAAATGAGCGACTTGAATAATTTTGCACACAACAACCCGATCAACTGTTTTATACATAGTAGTATTTTAGTAGTTTTTTTCCTACTTTTTGACTTTGCGCAACCCAGTTTATTTGACAGTTGTTGTTGTCATTTTTATATTAGCAGTGTTGCTGTAGTCGCACTCACAAACTAGTATTATTTTTGACATTTAAGAGCGGAACAGCAACACTTGATTTTAGTCGCAAAAAAATTGATTTTTGACTGCTTCAAATATTTGATGTGCTTGCCCCCCCTGGATAAAATCCTGGCTACGCCCTTGCATGGAATGCTCCCTATATATTTCTTTAAAGCATTTTTGTACTGTAGTACTTGTACTTATACTGGAATTTCGAAGTACTGAGGTACTGGTACTTGTACTGGTACTTGCACTTTACAGGTCTGGTACATACATACACATATGGAAATGTGAGCATAATAATATTTTTTAGATGTAAGAAACATGACTCGGGCACCTACTCCAAAGAAAAAAGGTATATATATTAGAGTGGATCGAAAAACGCGTTTTTTTCTGCAACACAATTCTAATAGCGCGGAAAACTTGCGCATAGGCGTCATTATTAATAAAAAAAATTAAAAAAATTTTTTTTTCAAAATTTGAAATCGCGCGGAAGACCTAAAGTTTCAAAAAAACTCAAAATTCCGGTAAATTTGAAAAAAATCGAAAATTAAAAAAAAAAAATTTTAATTTATTTCTATTATTTTCTACGATTTTTAAACATATGCAAAAGATTAAATGTTGAAATGAACTGAGAGCTGCAATATGATATGTTTGGCAAATACATTTTTTTTGTAAGTTACTTGTTAGAGTCTTAATACAAACCTTAATGTGTTCAATAAACACTCATCAGATATCGTCGCTCCCAACGAAGACTAGCACGGTTCGTTATTCGCGTGGAAGACTAACACACTTCGTTGTTCGCGTGGAAGACTAGCACACTTCGTTGTTCGCGTGGAAGACTAGCATGCTTCAGTTCTCTGCGTGGAAAACTAGCATACTTCAATTCTCTGCGTGGAAATGAACATACTTCTGTTTGTTAGAAATAAGCTTAGGGGTTAAGCACATAAGGAGGATTGTCCGAGGAGTGAAATTTATTTTATAAGTAAGTGCAAGTTCTGAGTAATAACTAAATACTTAAAAGTAGGCCTAGTACAAGTCTAGGAATATTTGAACTTTATATACTTTTCATATAGTTTGGCTGAAGGTTCCTGTTTAAAGTCTTATTGGAGTATGAATTATTGTTCTTGCACTTAATTATCAAATATTTTTCACTCCTCCTTATGTGCTTAACCCCTAAGCTTATTTCTAACAAAGAGAAGTATGTTAGTTTCCACCTAAACAAGTGAAGCATGTTAGTCTTCCACGCGAACAACGAAGTTTGCTAGTTTTCCACGCAGAGAACTGAAGCATGCTAGTCTTCCACGCGAACAACGAAGTGTGCTAGTCTTCGTTGGGAGCGACGATATGGAAGACGGCGTTTTTACGGGACTATTTAACTTAATTTATACTATAATTTAGTCCTTTTGCGCGAATAGAGTTAAGGAATAAAAGGTCTGAAAGTATTATTTCTAGATTGAGAAAGCTATTTTTAACGACTGTTACACTATTAAAAATTAAAACTTAAACTTTCATGGGGTTTAGCATATGTTTAAAAATCGTAGAAAATAATGAAATATCGTTTGTTTTACGATACAACCCCCAACTTTAGGCCTTTTGCGCGAATTCAGTAAAACAAGAATGGATCGAATTATATTTTCTATGCATTAAGGACACTCCTAAAATACACTTTTTCACTATTAGAACAAAAAATTTATTTTTTTTTGTAATTTTCGAATTTTTTCAAATTTACCAGAATTTTGTGTTTTTTTGAAACTTTAGGTCTTCTGCGCGATTTCAAATTTTGAAAAAAAATTTTTTTTTTTTTTATATTTATAATGACGCCTATGCGCAAGTTTTCCGCGCTATTAGAATTGTGTTGTAGAAAAAACGCGTTTTTCGATCCACTCTAATATATATGGTGTCAAGATATTTGTAAAATTCGTATTTAGCAACCGAATCTGTTCATATTCGGTATATATATTGCCTACGAAAAAATAAAAATATATCCATGGAAATAAATCGCCGCTAGGTGGCGCTAGTTTCAAGATATTTAGATAATTACTATTTATGAACCAGTTTTGTTCCTATTTTGAACACGTATTACCTACAAAAAAATAGAGAAAATCCGTAATAAAATGTTGACGATAAATGACACAGGTGTCGACATATTGATGCAAGTTTTATGAGTAACGGAACAGTAGCAGAAAAAATTATAAACACGGAAAAATGCCGACAATCTTGAAACATTGGAAGCGTTAGCAATAAACAAAGTTATAAGGCCGGTCTATTGATTAAGATTAATCTGCGAAAGTAAATAAACTAATAACACTACTCGACACCAAAAATCACCAAGAATAAAATAATACTTTTCTAAAGCGAAATTTTACGCTGATTCCGAATATCATCTCCATTTTTTTGTGGCAGACCCAGTTTTTGAGATATTGGTAAAAATGTGGAAAAGGCCATATATGCAAGACATTGCATCACATAAGTGCATCAAAAAGTTTTATTAGACATCGTGGCGATTTGACATCTAGGAAGTGCTGGTAGAGGAAGCTCCAACAAACATTTTTTGCCTTCACACTCCAAAATTGGTCAAGTAGCTTGGTTACAATGGCAAAAATAATGAAAAAAAAATTTGAAAAAAATCGAATTTTTTTTAAAGAAATTTCAGATTCGACTGCCTTAAAATCAGAAAAATTGTATGGGGGACAAAAAGTTAGCTATCCTATAGAGAATTTAATTGTGAACATTTTAAGACTAATTGTGTAATAAACGGATGTAGCGTTATTTATATTTATCTATTTTTATTGAAAGTTCTTAACCAAAATTCTCCGGAAGAGTAAAATTTCAACAACAAAATTGGGTTTATTCATAAAACTTTATTAAAAAAAACTAATTGAATAAAAAATATCTGCATTTCGCCATTTTAAAGAGAGGATAAATAATCAGCGATGTGAGTAAGTACTTTTGACTACTCTTTTGTGATTTTCTGCATTTGTTACACGTACGATTATCCAAAAAATAGTCTCCCATCATATCCTCGTACCAAGACCCTTGATATCGCCATTGAAAAACTATTAAGTCCTGATGAAATCTCTCACCCTGTTCATCACTTTCAGCACCTAAGCTTGTAGGGAACATATCAATATGTTAATGCTAGAAATGAATTTTAGGCGGTATATTACTTTCCTTGCTATATAGTTTTGCAATAAAGCAGCTTTTTGTTAACTAGAAATCCACAAACAGAACAAAAGTTCTAACTATTTCATGATAGATCGTGTGCTTTTTTTTTTACTGCTTGCAGCAGTTTTTAACAAACTGTTTGTGGATTTCTAGGTAACAAAAAGTTACTTTATTGCAAAAGATTGAAATATGCCGCCTAAAATTCCTTCACATCTTCATAATTCCCTACAAAATTAGGTGCTGAAAGTGATGAACAGGGTGAGAGATTTCATCAGGACTTAATAGTTTTTGAATGGCGATATCAAGGGTCTTGGTACGAGGATATGATGGGAGACTATTTTTTGGACAATCATACGTGTAACAAATGCAGAAAATCACAAAAGAGTAGTCAAAAGTACTTACTCACATCGCTCATTATTTATCCTCTCTTTAAAATGGCGAAATGCAGATTTTTTTTTTTCAATTAATTTTTTTCCTATTAATCGCTGTTTTGAGAGATATTGTGCACTTCAAAACACGTAATAAATGGAATTTAATAACCTTGGGTATTACTCCTTAATAAAGTTTTATGAATAAACCCAATTTTGTTGTTGAAATTTTACTCTTCCGGAAAATTTTCGTTAAGGACTTTCAATAAAAATAGATAAATATAAATAACGCTACATCCGTTTATTACACAATTAGTCTTAAAATGTTCACAATTAAATTATCTATAGGATAGGGGGGCTAACTTTTTGTCCCCCATAAAATTTTTCTGATTTTAAGGCAGTCGAATCTGAAATTTCTTTAAAAAAATTCGATTTTTTTCAAATTTTTTTTTCATTATTTTTGCCATTGTAACCAAACTATTTGACCAATTCGGAGCCCATAACTCAAAAAATAATTATTATAATTGATATGTTATGACGAATAATAATAATAATAATATAATACAATGGCGCTATTATAACTCTGACGAGTTTTATGGCCGAGCTTCTCTCCCAATTCGAGGTGTGCTCCTTTTTTGTTTTTCCTACTAATTGGGTGAACCTACAGTTTTATGCCGGCTCCGAACGGCGAATGCATTTTTTGTGAGAAGCTTTTTCATGACAGAAATACTCTCGGAGGGTATGCCGCCCACTGCCGAGAGGTGACCGCTGCTCTTAAAAAAAACCCAATAATTGGATTTTTACTAATTAGAAAAATTTTTTTGGTGATTGCTCGGACTGAGGTTTGAACCCGAGACCTCTGGTATAGCAGGCGAGCACTCTACCTACTGCACCACAGCGGCCACATGACGAAACTTAGGGTTAAACTTTTATTACTTGTACTAATATACGTTAAAAAAATTAGCGAAATTGGTGTATAACCACGCCTACTTTTTTACAAAAACATTTCTAAAATGGTCTTGTGAAATTTGTGACGTGAGATCTTTGTAACTAAAAGTCATAAAGGAATGAAATTTTGCACAAAGAATAATATTCATATGCTTAGTCGGATAATTGATACTAATTTTGAAAATGGGTGTGGCTACGCCCACCTTAAGCGGTATCCGCATTACATAAAATACACCGTGTTTCCGTCAAACGTAAACAAACAATGAGAACATCCCTTTGCCAAAATAGTTGACTTATCTGGTCCAATTCTGATTCATCAAAACCTAGTTAACGAGGTCCTGAATAGTACTGTTTACAGTACTTGTTAATTGAAACTCCTCACTGTTTTCACGAAATGAAAAAATTTTGTTATCAGTACAATTTTTTGAAAAATTTCAAACGAACATATGCTACACAACTTTGTAATTTCGGAAAGCTCCAAGTGCAATTCAAAGTGCCGAACTTATGTATTGGCCAACCTTATTTTTTGCAACTTTCACCAATTTCTTCTTCCGTAAAATTATTATACTAATTTTGTCAAAAATTATGAGTCAAGATTCAATGCAAAATTTATAAACTGTGTTTTGAAAATTTTTGCAAAATCATTGCAACTTAGATTTGGTTTGGTGGTTAAACCTAAAAGTAAAGAGAAATATCTAGTAGTTAAATGCTACATTTTTTCCTCTGATGTAACGCGAGTTACCGTTGAAGTTACCAATATATCCTTTGAGCTCTGCCACCGGATTCGTATTGCTGAAATCCCCGCGTCGTTTGATACCTCCTTCAAGAAATTTGTCCGTTTCTAGCCGTTGTCACCTAAACTAGAAAATATCATTATGTGGGTGGTTTTCAACGGAAAATATCTCAAAAGAATTAAAAATCAAAACTTTAGTGAAACATTATATTTATTTTTATTAAACATCACCCCCTGAACGTTATCTGTGAATTTCGTTGAAAATTCCTCAGTAGCTTAACTTCTGTAGGACTGAGGCTAGTAAAGTAAGTAAGTAGTAACATCCAAAGTTTTTGTTAATAACTTTTAACGGGCAAAAAATAAAACATTTCCGCATTCAGGATCGTGTTCCTGAGGTCAAAACAATTCGATTGGTTTCTGTATTTTTAAATTTGAAGAACTTTAGCAGTTAGAAAAACTAAGCAATTATGTACACATCTCACTCCATACGGGTAGATACTATACCACGCCGCACACTTTTCATACAAAAAACGGTCATAAATAGTAAAAATTGACCTAGAGTGCTCAAATTCGGTATACAAGCTTTTTTTTGTGAATATTAGTACATGGTGTAAAAAGGAACTTAATCTGATGACAAATACTCCCACCCCCCATATAACGGGTGTCGCAAAAAACCATGAAATTGCAATTATTTTCGAAACTAATTAAGTTATAATTCTCAAACTAGATATATGAAATCCATATTATGGATGCATTTTTTTTCTTGAAATATCACAATTTTTATAAAATCTTACAGCCTCATTCCCTTTGACGATATCGTGTCCAAAACGTTGTCGTTCGTGTGTTGGTATTATGAATGACAATGCGACAAGCAAAACGTAAGCCAAGACGATAACAGCTGATTGTTACATTGAAAACGTAAGAAATTGGTATTCCAATCCAATCACGAACAGAAGTTGTGAACGCGAAAACGAACTGTCAAAATCAAACGATAGGTTCGGAGGTATCGTTTTGGCAGAAAAGTTGAAAATTAGTAAGAGAAAGTAAATATATTTGGAATATTGTGCATTTTATATTATCAATGTGTGATTTTGTTGTTATTATAGATTGCTAAAAACAACAAGCACGCAATTTCTTCTGAGATCTAAGAAGGTAGGCGCAGTGGCGAATTCAAAAAATTATTTTTTTTTAGTTACAAAGGTAGAGTATAATGTCAAAATCAAAACTAGTATACATGATGGCCAAATAAGAATGGTCAGATAGATAATTGCTCTTCTTCTTTCTATTTTATAGGTTGTCAAATTATTATATGTACTTTATTTTGATTTTACATTTTTCACGTGTTATTCGTGGAATATTTTGTTTGTTGGCATTTTTCAAGTGAAACATAATTTTGTGGCAACTTTCAACGTTTTATTTGCAAAATAAATGCCAAATTGTATGACTTTGATGTTTCATCAAATATGACATGCAAGGCTAGTCCCAAGTGAATTCATATTTTAACCAAGGCAAAATACCATTTTGACATTACACTCTATCAATGGGTGTGTGTTTTCTACGTTAATTAACACAAATTATATAGATTTGGCAGAGAAGTAATGAAAATAAGCTAACTGCAGTAACAAAATATATGAACTCGCCACTGCGCCTACCTTCTTGAACTATGAATCATATGAGCGCAGCGTTGCAAATTTGACATTTATTTTCGTGTTGCTGGCGATCAACGTAACGCTAGACGATATCGCCAACGTAAGCTTCATAATACCAAAATCAGACGATATCGTCTTCACGGCTATCGTTCGACAAGGCTATCGTTCGTGAAAGGGAATGAGGCTGTTAAACTGAAATATATTGCTAGTGCTTCAATTAACCGTTTTTTTTTTGTTTTATTGCTCAAAGTTGGCGAAGAAAATATGTTTTCGATATTTTTTTATCCTTATTTGAAAAATCATATAAAATCAGGTTTCAAAGATAATAAAAAAGGGTTACTTCTGGAAAAAGTGGAATCCATTATCTTTATTTACATGTCAAAACCAAGTATATGCATCAATAAATGGCTTAGATAGAGCATTTAGTATCAGGTCATATAATTCATAATTCAAATGGCACATTTTTTGTTCAACTTTGGACACCCTGTACTCAGAAAATTGTAGATGAGCTTTTTTTTTGTCCTATAAAATATCTGTCGATAGCTGTAAAAAAAAATGTATTTACGACTACTTTAATTTCGACTTTATTTTTGGCCACGAAATCCCATTGTGCGCCGGTTCACGCCGCCGAACCGATACGCCGATTTCACGGATTATGGCGGCGGCGTATATGTCTAACACCGACCATGTTTTAGAAAATTATTCGCCATGAAATTTCATTAGGAGTCTCCTCAGAGAAATCTATTATATAAAAATAAGTCGCATTTTCCTCCCTGATGATTTAACTCCAGAACGGCTGGACTGAATTAAATGAAATTTAGTTTTCGATTGAGCCCGACATGGTTTATGGCCAAAAAAAGTATAAGAATCCGGGAAGGTTTTGGAGATATCCCACAAAATGTGGACCAGGGTAACCCTATACCGGGTTCGTACGATATGGGTATCAAATGAAAGGTGTTGACGAGTGCTTGAACAAGGTGTAGTTATTGGTCCCATATAAGACCCCGTATTCGAGGTATTTCCTGAAATATGAACCAGGTGTGACCCCAAACGGGTTTTCTACAAAATGGGTATCAAATAAAAGGTGTTGGTGAGTATTTAAAAAAGAGGTGATTTTCAAGACCCTATGCGACCCGTTATCCGAGATATCGACCAAAATGTGGACCAGGGGTGACCCTAGAAAGTCTGGAGGGATAGAATAGGCATAGGCAGGGCCGTACCCAGGAATTTATTTCGTGGGGGGTTACATCGTTGTGGATTTTTTTTTTTGTTTGGAGAAAAATATATAACTTATTTCGTGCACTAAATAAAAATAATAAAAAAAAATTCTGGTTTCTCAAGTGCTATTTAGAAGAAATTTTTTTACGAAACTTTTGATTTTCAAATTAGGATTTTTATAAGAAGTTTTAAAAATCAGGAAACTTTTAATAATAATAATATAATACAATGGCGCTATTATAACTCTGGCGAGTTTTATGGCCGAGCTTCTCTCCCAATTCAAGGTGTGCTCCTTTTTTGTTTTTCCTACTAATTGGGTGGACCTACAGTTTTATGCCGGCTCCGAACGGCGAAAGCATTTTTTGTTAGAAGCTTTTTCATGGCAGAAATACACTCGGAGGGTATGCCTCCCACTGCCGAGAGGCGATCGCTGCTCTTAAAAAACCCAATAATTGGATTTTTACTAATTAGAAATATTGTTTTGGTGTTTGGCTCGGACCGTGATTTGAACCCGAGACCTCTGGCATAGCAGGCGAGCACTCTACCCACTGCACCACAGCGGCCAGCAGGAAACTTTTATTCATTTAAAAATTAGACTGTTTTATTACAAATCGACGGCTGAGAATAAGATCGCCCTATTTCAAAAATTGTTTCAAAAACGCCCTATTTGAAAAATTATTTCAATAACGTCCTATTTCAGATTTGGCATCAAAAACGCCCTATTTCAGAATTTGTTTCAATAACGTCCTATTTCAGATTATTATTCAAAAACGCCCTATTTCAGAGAAATATATATGGAATTTTCTGTGAAATAGGGCGTTTTTGAAGAAAAATCTGAATTAGGACGTTATTGAAATAATTTTTCAAATAGGGATTTTTGAAGCAAAATCTGAAATAGGACGTTATTCAAACAATTTTTGGAATAGGGCGTTTTTGAAACTATTTTTGAAATAGGGCGATCTTATTCTCAGCCGTCGAAATACGATGAATACTTTATTTTTGGTGATTTTACCCAAGTAAAAAAAAAATAATATTTTATGGACGAAAAACTCGGTTAGATTACCCAGCTTTTTTCAGCTGTAAAAGTCCGCCTCAAGATTTTTAGCTTATGTTGAGACTCTAACTTGTTTTTTTTGCAACTTTGTTATTTGACATCCGATTTTTAAAATTGATAGATATGTCATTATTTTAGTCTTTTGAGCAGGGTTTGAAATTATTTTCAACTTTTTTTTTCATTTCCATTGAATTTCATTTTCATTTGAAAATTAAAAAATTAACAGCGCAGCAGAAGTATAAAAAATAAAAAGTTCTACTGTACTGCATCTGCGCAGCCTTAAGTTTCAAAAAATTATAGTCGACTGTTGCTGTATTGTGGAAATTTGTACAGCACAGCAAAGGGCAAACATAATTTCGAGTTTTTACAGCACTGTTGTTATTGTTTTTTTTTTTTAAATTTATGGGAACACAATCGAAATTGTAATGTACAAAAAAAAAAACCAATTTCAAAAAGTCGCACTTAAAACTAAAATTCTGTTTATGTGTGTTTTACTGTCGACTGATCTGTTTGAAATTACACAGTAAAGCAACAGCACAAAAAACAAACAAATATATTCGACTGTTCTGTGCTTCGACTTAAGATATTTTCAAAGGAAATCGAAATTCAAAAGTTCTCAAAAAATTATGATAACTTTCGCAAAACAGCAACAGCTTATTTTTGAGACTGTTGGTGTTATGCTGGCAAACAGTGCTTGGGAAGCTTTATATTTCCTCCTAATGTCCTTTTATCTGTGAAGTCGTTTTCATATAGTTGGGTCACCTAACCGAGTTTTTCGACCATAAAACATCCTTTTTGTTTCACTTGAAAAAAATCGCCAAAAATAAAGTATTTATCGCATCTTTTTAATATTACGCTTAAAATGTTTGCAATAAAACAGAATAATTTTAAAAAGAATAAAACTTTCCTGATTTTTACAACTTCTTATAAAAAAACCCAATAAAAACCAATTTTTTTCAATAATCGCAAAAAATCAAAAAATGGTGACTTTCCAAAGTTAGTAGTATTGAAAATATGTAGGTGAAATCGGACTACATATAAAAACGCACACATCCCATATATGGGATCTTTCGAAAAACACACAAAATGTTATAATTCAGAAACTAATATAACCCGAGTAATGAATTTTCAGCCATGACTTTATGAAGTGAGGAAATATGCTAAAATTTTAGAAATGTAACATAATTTAATTTATAAGTGGTATGTCGTTAGAAGCATACTTTAATTACACTGTAGGGAGGTCAAAATATCACAGCGAAACGCCGAGACACCCCAACTAAATTTTTGGCTGTAGAATACGATGGCATTTACAGAAAGTCAAAGTTAGCTCTTGTTTTCGAGATATTGAGGAAAGAAGTTTCAGAGCTCTGAAGGTAATTTTTTTTCCGTCTATAAACTTTACTCAGGCTTGGAACCCTTTACGCGCATAATAATTTTGACAGTTGCTCTTACTTAATTGGGGTATTCTAAATTCAATGCCGCCTTTAGTTTTCCCAAATTGGCTCCGGTTTTCGAGATAACGGTATTTAAAAATTACCATCAATTTGGACTTTTTTGTTAATAACTCAGTCAGTTTATGAGATAGATTGCCAAAACTTTGCACGTGACAATATTTTAGTATTTCCTTAACTATTTCTGAAAATAATTGAAATCGGGTGACTATAACATATAGCTGCCATACAACCGATGTTTCAGATGTGGACATTTATGGGTATAACTTTGCTATTTAAACAGCTAAGGACATGCAACTTTGGAGAATTTGTACTCGTATTGGCCTTAATCTATTCCCTGAAAATTGCCAAGATCGGGTCACTATAACATATAGCTCCCATACAACTGATTGTTCAGATATATGGTTTTGCACATTTATTTCCTTATAACTCCGAAAATAGTCATTCTGCGTGAAAAGGAAATATAAAAAAATATCTGCATCAGTTATTGCACTTTTATGCAACCAAAGTTGAAATTTCACCATAGGCATTTTTTTCAAGCCCAATAACTCATATATCGTATTAAATGAATTAGATGATATTTACATCGTCTTACAGGGAATTAAAAGAACTATTACGCAGTTTTTAAATGAAGAAAATATATGCATGTTTAAGGATTTTATATGCATTTATAGTAAAATTTTCCTACAAAACTATAGTTTGAAAACTATTGAAGCATACTTTTAGGCATTATTTGGAATAAAATTTTATGAAAAATTAACAAAAAAAATTATACAAATGCGTATAAAATCCTCAAATATGCATATATTTTCTTCATTTAAAAACTGTATAATAGTTCTTTTAACTCTCTGTAAGACGATATAAAGATCATCTAATTCATTTAATACGATATATGAGTTATTGGGCTTGAAAAAATGCCTATGGTGCAATTTCAACTTTGGTTGCACAAAAGTGCAATAACTGATGCAGTTACGTGGAAATCGTATATGAGAAAATTTTTCACCTATTAATTTTGAATGCTTTTTCACGCAGAATGACTATTTTCGGAGTTATAAGGAAATAAATGTGCAAAACCATATATCTGAACAATCAGTTGTATGGGAGCTATATGTTATAGTGACCCGATCTTGACAATTTTCAGAGAATAGATTAAGGTCAATACAGGTAGAAATTCTCCTAAGTTTCATGTCCTTAGCTGTTTGAATAGCGAAGCTATACCCCAAAATGTCCACATCTGAAAAATCGGTTGTATGGCAGCTATATGTTATAGTCACCCGATTTCAATTATATTCAGAAATAGTTAAGGAAATACTAAAATATTGTCACGTGCAAAGTTTTGGCAATCTATCTCATAAACTGACTGAGTTATTAACAAAAAAGTCCAAATTGATGGTAATTTTTAAATACCGTTATCTCGAAAACCGGAGCCAATTTGGGAAAACTAAAGGCGGCATTGAATTTAGAATACCCCAATTAAGTAAGAGCAACTGTCAAAATTATTATGCGCGTAAAGGGTTCCAAGCCTGAGTAAAGTTTATAGATGGAAAAAAAATTACCTTCAGAGCTCTGAAACTTCTTTGCTAAATATCTCGAAAACAAGAGCTAACTTTGACTTTCTGTAAATGCCATCCTATTCTACAGCCAAAAATTAAGTTGACGTGTTTCGGCGTTTCTCTGTGATATTTCAAAAGTTAAAAATTTACCTACAGTGTTATCTTTCGAACGGAGTAGATACGGTTTGCGGGTATTTGTAACTTCAGCGAAAATAATTTTTAATGTAAGTTGTAACCAAAAAAACTCAAAATTACGTTATCTCAAAACCCTAACCATAAGAAAATGGTTTTGATCTCAGCAGGTTCATACCAGCCCTCCCCTGTACCTGAAGTTCTTGGTATTTTCTCAAATTAATTATTCGTAAACTAGTATTTTCAACATATAGCTTTGAATATGATAGAAGTAAAATTTATCTACCAGAATTTCGTGGGGGGGTCAAACCCCCCCCCCCCCCTAAATACGGCCTTGGGCATAGGGATAGGGCTAGAGATATGGATAGGGATAACGATAGGTATATGGATAGGGACAGGCATAGGGATAGGAATAGGGGTAGGGATAGGGATAGGTATATGGAGAGGGCTTAGCGATTAGGGATTAGGGATTCGGGATTAGGGATTAGGGATTAGGGATAGGGATAGGGATAGGGATAGGGATAGGGATAGGGATAGGGATAGGGATAGGGATAGGAATAGGGTTAGCGATAGGAATAGGGATAGGTATAAGGATAGGGATTAGGGATCAGGGGTTAGGGATTAGGGATAGGGATAGGGATAGGGATTGGGATAGGGATTGGGATTGGGATAGGGATTGGGATGGGGATAGGGATAGGGATAGGGATAAGGATAGGGAGAGGTATAAGGATAGGGAGAGGGATAGGGACTTTGAGTGAACATGGAATATTGCGCTTGTAGGAAGAAGAAGAACGTACAGCAAAAGTACGATAATTAAAAGAAAAAAATATTACAAAAAAGTGGTTCCTGCAAACTTTCCATTTTGCGTTATTTATTCTACAAATATTTATGTTTTTTGTGTTGAATTCGCTTATTTTTACTTATTTTAATTTGATGTGTTCACTTCAAGAATTCTCATAAAATGAAATGTTGAACAACATGCCACCAAACGATGTAACCAAGTTGTACAACTTGCCAAAAAATCAAAACTTTTTGATTTTTCGTACAACCGATACACAACTTCATACAACAGCCCCAAAAACTTTGCGATTTCCAGCGCAACTTGCTCAAGTTGTATAAAAAATTGCAAGGTGTGTGGCTAGCATCACACTGTGTGAGTCACACAACAAGCTGTTTGCTCTCCTACATCTGTCTTGCTCTCACAGCTGTTTGAATTTAATTTGACAGCTGCCAGAAAGTACTTTCAAAAACTCATTTCCCTTTCACCGTGTGGACAAACGAAAAGTAATTCCTGAAAGTTTTCGGAAAGTGGAGGTAAAAAGTGCTTTCTGAAAACACTTTCATTGCGTCGTGTGGATACTCATGAAAGTTCTTTCAATGATTGTATGTATGCGCCTCGTGCAGGCAATCTTTTTGTTGATTTACTTCGTTTCAACGTTACCGGTTACATTTTGATAATTTAGTTTTGTGAATTATCGAAACGAAAGGGTTTTGATAATTTAGCGTTGCGAATTAACGAAACAAAACCATTTTGATAATTTAGCATTGTGAATTAACAAAACGAAATAGAATCCGTTCGTTCGTTAAGCATCTCTGGTTAAAACTATACAAATACTTTTGTATTCCGATTCTGTGAGATCAGGATTAAGATTTAATTTTTTAGTTAGAACAAGAAGTGATACACGATCGTTTTTAGAGAAATCAAAAACTATATCGGGATCTAAAAACTGCAATTCTTCGAAAACACCGTCAAATGGAAAACGTGATATTATCTGAAAAGTAGAAGCTTCATAAAAGCGCAAACACTTTTTTTGAATACAATCTTTTCATCCAAATTTAAATTTGACAAAATATCTTCGTATTCATAACCAACGTAAACGTTATGCACGTCAAGTAAATATGGAGTTGGAAGTTCCAAAACTTTTTGCTGTAATTCCCACGGAATTGTAAATAAGTCGGGTTTTAAGAAATTGCTTGCAATTTTCAACACAGGTGTCTTAGCTTCTTGCCCTAGTCGGTGTATAAGTACATTTCGGCTTTGGAACAATGCGTTAAATTCATTGAAAAAGTTAATAACTTACTTCAAAAATCTAAAATAAGCCTTGTTTTGAATTCTTTTCAATTCTTCATAAATAGTTTCTGCTTTTTTACGCTTAACAAAAAATACTGTAGATCACTTCACAAATATAAATATAGCGAATTCTGCCGTCTGAAGGTTATTTTTTAAAGCGCAGCCAAAAGTAATGAACAATTTTTTTGTACACTTACACTTAACTTTTACTTACTCGCGATACATTCTTTATTGAAGACAAAACACTTAATGACGAAGCGACCTCCTCGCAGCTGACATAATTTTAAATATCACAAGTACTTTGTTAGATTACAAAAGTGTCTTAGGTGAAAGTTCAAGCTACCTAAGTTAACTTAGTAAAAACAAATAAGAACTGTGAAGTTAAATAACACTGGTCGACAAGTTTTTGTTACAGAAATAAAATTCTACTTTTGTAAAGGATTTCGGTGCGCTGAATCCGAATCTGAAGTCAGATTTTCGCTAATACGTACAGTTTTTTTGATATTCATGTTTAAAGAGGCCAAAAACGCGATTTTTGGCTATATTCACTACTCAATATCTTTTTTGTAACTTGCAATATTGCATATTAAGCTTCATTAGTTTTGGAATATTTTCTCCATACAAAAATAATTAAAAATTTTGAAGCACGCTTTTAGGCAGTTTATTATATTATGGACGTATGTAAGTGGCTTCGTAAAAAAAATTGTTCTGCTGAGCAACTACAAAATTTGATTGCGCCTATAACATGCTACAAATGCTGCCGTTGTTTTCGACGACAAATACCTTATTGTGCAAAAACACATATTACTACATACCTAAATTAGATATCCGAAAAATTAAAACGTTGTCTTCAAGAGAAATGACCTAGCTTTAAATAGCTTTAATCAATTTTTAAAATAAGTAAGTAATTTAAAAGATATTGAGTGAATATAGCCAAAAAACGTGTTTTTCGCCTATTTGGGCATGAATATCTAAAAATCTGTACGTATCACAGAAAATCTGACTTCAGATTCGGATTCAGCGCACCGAAATGCTTTACAAAAGTAGAATTTTATTTCTGTAACAAAAATTTGTTGAAATTTTGTCGACCAGTGTAAGTGGCTCTTAAAAATTACCTAAGTACTGTGCTGCTAACATAAATTACCCAAGAACACTTTGTTGAATTACACAATGTCATGTCTAAAAGGTAATACTGTGATGTGATACGTAGGGAAAATTCCCTACATGTAGGGATTTTAGTCGGAAAAAGTGACCGTGGGGAAAAAAGGACAGATTTTTATAAAATAGCTAAATCTATGGATTTTTTGGCAAAACTGACTTTCGATCTGAATAATGAAAGCGCTGTGAAGACGAGTTAAATCGCGAATCCTTTAATGGCGTAATTGGAGACAAGCTGCCGTATCGCGAAGACAAGGTTTAAGATCTTTTATCGAACTATCGGATAACACGATACTTTTTATGCGTGCATCGGAGATTTTTTTCAAGGATGCTCAACAAACTATCAAAATATTTTTCCGTTTGTTAACATGCTATGTTAACGCAACTAAAATGCAAGCGTTAACGTTTTAAACGAAACAAAATCAACAAAAAGGAAATCGGTGTCGTTGAATCGAAAATTAACGTTGAAATTATCATTGAAATGAGCGTTTTTTTGGTTCTCACAATAAGTTGAGAGTGCTTATTAGCAGCGTAGAGCAACAATGCACTCAATGATAAACATAGAGCGCTTTGATGGTTCGTTTGAGTGACAATTCTCTCAGTAACATAGAGCGCTCAACTTTTCAACGTTTCAGCGTTAACGCTTGAGTTTCGTTCATAGTTTCGTTGACGTTGATAACAAAACAGAAATTATTTTGATAATTTTTATAACGTTGAAAAACTGAGTCGTTTCAACAGAAACGACTTTAACATTTGGGTTATCGTTAATATTAACGTTGCGGTGCATCCTTGATTTTTTTATTATATTATAAAACTGTTAAAGTGGAAAAATTTTATGAAAATGGTGCAGGTACACTTGAAGAAATGGAGTTTTTATATCTCGAAATTGAAATGGGAGTGAAAGCTAAAAAAAAATTGTAAAGGTAGATGCTTGCGCACTTCAGAAAGAGTGGGGAAATGAGTTATTTACATCGTCTTACAGGGAATTAAAAGAACTATTACGCAGTTTTTAAATGAAGAAAATATATGCATGTTTAAGGATTTTATATGCATTTATAGTAAAATTTTCCTACAAAACTATTGTTTGAAAACTATTGAAGCATACTTTTAGGCATTATTTGGAATAAAATTTTATGAAAAATTAACAAAAAAAATTATTCAAATGCGTATAAAATCCTCAAATATGCATATATTTTCTTCATTTAAAAACTGTATAATAGTTCTTTTAACTCTCTGTAAGACGATATAAAGATCATCTAATTCATTTAATACGATATATGAGTTATTGGGCTTGAAAAAATGCCTATGGTGCAATTTCAACTTTGGTTGCACAAAAGTGCAATAACTGATGCAGTTACGTGGAAATCGTATATGAGAAAATTTTTCACCTATTAATTTTGAATGAAAGTGTTTATGTTGCTTTTTCACGCAGAATGACTATTTTCGGAGTTATAAGGAAATAAATGTGCAAAACCATATATCTGAACAATCAGTTGTATGGGAGCTATATGTTATAGTGACCCGATCTTGACAATTTTCAGAGAATAGATTAAGGTCAATACAGGTAGAAATTCTCCTAAGTTTCATGTCCTTAGCTGTTTGAATAGCGAAGCTATACCCCAAAATGTCCACATCTGAAAAATCGGTTGTATGGCAGCTATATGTTATAGTCACCCGATTTCAATTATTTTCAGAAATAGTTAAGGAAATACTAAAATATTGTCACGTGCAAAGTTTTGGCAATCTATCTCATAAACTGACTGAGTTATTAACAAAAAAGTCCAAATTGATGGTAATTTTTAAATACCGTTATCTCGAAAACCGGAGCCAATTTGGGAAAACTAAAGGCGGCAGCGTGGCCGCTGTGGTGCAGTGGGTAGAGTGCTCGCCTGCTATGCCAGAGGTCTCGGGTTCAAACCACGGTCCGAGCCAAACAAATTTTTCTAATTAGTAAAAATCCAATTATTGGATTTTTTTAAGAGCAGCGGTCACCTCTCGGCAGTGGGCGGCATACCCTCCGAGAGTATTTCTGCCATGAAAAAGCTTCTCACAAAAAATGCATTCGCCGTTCGGAGCCGGCATAAAACTGTAGGTCCACCCAATTAGTAGGAAAAACAAAAAGGAGCACACCTCGAATTGGGAGAGAAGCTCGGCCATAAAACTCGTCAGAGTTATAATAGCGCCATTGTATTATATTATTATAAAGGCGGCATTGAATTTAGAATACCCCAATTAAGTAAGAACAACTGTCAAAATTATTATGCGCGTAAAGGGTTCCAAGCCTGAGTAAAGTTTATAGATGGAAAAAAAATTACCTTCAGAGCTCTGAAACTTCTTTGCTAAATATCTCGAAAACAAGAGCTAACTTTGACTTTCTGTAAATGCCATCCTATTCTACAGCCAAAAATTAAGTTGACGTGTTTCGGCGTTTCTCTGTGATATTTCAAAAGTTAAAAATTTACCTACAGTGTTATCTTTCGAACGGAGTAGATACGGTTTGCGGGTATTTGTAACTTCAGCGAAAATAATTTTTAATGTAAGTTGTAACCAAAAAAACTCAAAATTACGTTATCTCAAAACCCTAACCATAAGAAAATGGTTTTGATCTCAGCAGGTTCATACCAGCCCTCCCCTGTACCTGAAGTTCTTGGTATTTTCTCAAATTAATTATTCGTAAACTAGTATTTTCAACATATAGCTTTGAATATGATAGAAGTAAAATTTATCTACCAGAATTTCGTGGGGGGTTCAAACACCCAAACCCCCCCCCCCCCTAAATACGGCCTTGGGCATAGGGATAGGGCTAGAGATATGGATAGGGATAACGATAGGTATATGGATAGGGACAGGCATAGGGATAGGAATAGGGGTAGGGATAGGGATAGGTATATGGAGAGGGCTTAGCGATTAGGGATTAGGGTTTCGGGATTAGGGATTAGGGATTAGGGATAGGGATAGGGATAGGGATAGGGATAGGGATAGGAATAGGGTTAGCGATAGGAATAGGGATAGGTATAAGGATAGGGATTAGGGATCAGGGGTTAGGGATTAGGGATAGGGATAGGGATAGGGATAGGGATAGGGATAGGGATAGGGATAGGGATTGGGATAGGGATAGGGATTGGGATTGGGATAGGGATTGGGATAGGGATAGAAATAGGGATAAGGATAGGGAGAGGTATAAGGATAGGGAGAGGGATAGGGACTTTGAGTGAACATGGAATATTGCGCTTGTAGGAAGAAGAAGAACGTACAGCAAAAGTACGATAATTAAAAGAAAAAAATATTACAAAAAAGTGGTTCCTGCAAACTTTCCATTTTGCGTTATTTATTCTACAAATATTTATGTTTTTTGTGTTGAATTCGCTTATTTTTACTTATTTTAATTTGATGTGTTCACTTCAAGAATTCTCATAAAATGAAATGTTGAACAACATGCCACCAAACGATGCAACCAAGTTGTACAACTTGCCAAAAAATCAAAACTTTTTGATTTTTCGTACAACCGATACACAACTTCATACAACAGCCCCAAAAACTTTGCGATTTCCAGCGCAACTTGCTCAAGTTGTATAAAAAATTGCAAGGTGTGTGGCTAGCATCACACTGTGTGAGTCACACAACAAGCTGTTTGCTCTCCTACATCTGTCTTGCTCTCACAGCTGTTTGAATTTAATTTGACAGCTGCCAGAAAGTACTTTCAAAAACTCATTTCCCTTTCACCGTGTGGACAAACGAAAAGTAATTCCTGAAAGTTTTCGGAAAGTGGAGGTAAAAAGTGCTTTCTGAAAACACTTTCATTGCGTCGTGTGGATACTCATGAAAGTTCTTTCAATGATTGTATGTATGCGCCTCGTGCAGGCAATCTTTTTGTTGATTTACTTCGTTTCAACGTTACCGGTTACATTTTGATAATTTAGTTTTGTGAATTATCGAAACGAAAGGGTTTTGATAATTTAGCGTTGCGAATTAACGAAACAAAACCATTTTGATAATTTAGCATTGTGAATTAACAAAACGAAATAGAATCCGTTCGTTCGTTAAGCATCTCTGGTTAAAACTATACAAATACTTTTGTATTCCGATTCTGTGAGATCAGGATTAAGATTTAATTTTTTAGTTAGAACAAGAAGTGATACACGATCGTTTTTAGAGAAATCAAAAACTATATCGGGATCTAAAAACTGCAATTCTTCGAAAACACCGTCAAATGGAAAACGTGATATTATCTGAAAAGTAGAAGCTTCATAAAAGCGCAAACACTTTTTTTGAATACAATCTTTTCATCCAAATTTAAATTTGACAAAATATCTTCGTATTCATAACCAACGTAAACGTTATGCACGTCAAGTAAATATGGAGTTGGAAGTTCCAAAACTTTTTGCTGTAATTCCCACGGAATTGTAAATAAGTCGGGTTTTAAGAAATTGCTTGCAATTTTCAACACAAGTGTCTTAGCTTCTTGCCCTAGTCGGTGTATAAGTACATTTCGGCTTTGGAACAATGCGTTAAATTCATTGAAAAAGTTAATAACTTACTTCAAAAATCTAAAATAAGCCTTGTTTTGAATTCTTTTCAATTCTTCATAAATAGTTTCTGCTTTTTTACGCTTAACAAAAAATACTGTAGATCACTTCACAAATATAAATATAGCGAATTCTGCCGTCTGAAGGTTATTTTTTAAAGCGCAGCCAAAAGTAATGAACAATTTTTTTGTACACTTACACTTAACTTTTACTTACTCGCGATACATTCTTTATTGAAGACAAAACACTTAATGACGAAGCGACCTCCTCGCAGCTGACATAATTTTAAATATCACAAGTACTTTGTTAGATTACAAAAGTGTCTTAGGTGAAAGTTCAAGCTACCTAAGTTAACTTAGTAAAAACAAATAAGAACTGTGAAGTTAAATAACACTGGTCGACAAGTTTTTGTTACAGAAATAAAATTCTACTTTTGTAAAGGATTTCGGTGCGCTGAATCCGAATCTGAAGTCAGATTTTCGCTAATACGTACAGTTTTTTTGATATTCATATTTAAAGAGGCCAAAAACGCGATTTTTGGCTATATTCACTACTCAATATCTTTTTTGTAACTTGCAATATTGCATATTAAGCTTCATTAGTTTTGGAATATTTTCTCCATACAAAAATAATTAAAAATTTTGAAGCACGCTTTTAGGCAGTTTATTATATTATGGACGTATGTAAGTGGCTTCGTAAAAAAAATTGTTCTGCTGAGCAACTACAAAATTTGATTGCGCCTATAACATGCTACAAATGCTGCCGTTGTTTTCGACGACAAATACCTTATTGCGCAAAAACACATATTACTACATACCTAAATTAGATATCCGAAAAATTAAAACTTTGTCTTCAAGAGAAATGACCTAGCTTTAAATAGCTTTAATCAATTTTTAAAATAAGTAAGTAATTTAAAAGATATTGAGTGAATATAGCCAAAAAACGTGTTTTTCGCCTATTTGGGCATGAATATCTAAAAATCTGTACGTATCACAGAAAATCTGACTTCAGATTCGGATTCAGCGCACCGAAATGCTTTACAAAAGTAGAATTTTATTTCTGTAACAAAAATTTGTTGAAATTTTGTCGACCAGTGTAAGTGGCTCTTAAAAATTACCTAAGTACTGTGCTGCTAACATAAATTACCCAAGAACACTTTGTTGAATTACACAATGTCATGTCTAAAAGGTAATACTGTGATGTGATACGTAGGGAAAATTCCCTACATGTAGGGATTTTAGTCGGAAAAAGTGACCGTGGGGAAAAAAGGACAGATTTTTATAAAATAGCTAAATCTATGGATTTTTTGGCAAAACTGACTTTCGATCTGAATAATGAAAGCGCTGTGAAGACGAGTTAAATCGCGAATCCTTTAATGGCGTAATTGGAGACAAGCTGCCGTATCGCGAAGACAAGGTTTAAGATCTTTTATCGAACTATCGGATAACACGATACTTTTTATGCGTGCATCGGAGATTTTTTTCAAGGATGCTCAACAAACTATCAAAATATTTTTCCGTTTGTTAACATGCTATGTTAACGCAACTAAAATGCAAGCGTTAACGTTTTAAACGAAACAAAATCAACAAAAAGGAAATCGGTGTCGTTGAATCGAAAATTAACGTTGAAATTATCATTGAAATGAGCGTTTTTTTGGTTCTCACAATAAGTTGAGAGTGCTTATTAGCAGCGTAGAGCAACAATGCACTCAATGATAAACATAGAGCGCTTTGATGGTTCGTTTGAGTGACAATTCTCTCAGTAACATAGAGCGCTCAACTTTTCAACGTTTCAGCGTTAACGCTTGAGTTTCGTTCATAGTTTCGTTGACGTTGATAACAAAACAGAAATTATTTTGATAATTTTTATAACGTTGAAAAACTGAGTCGTTTCAACAGAAACGACTTTAACATTTGGGTTATCGTTAATATTAACGTTGCGGTGCATCCTTGATTTTTTTATTATATTATAAAACTGTTAAAGTGGAAAAATTTTATGAAAATGGTGCAGGTACACTTGAAGAAATGGAGTTTTTATATCTCGAAATTGAAATGGGAGTGAAAGCTAAAAAAAAATTGTAAAGGTAGATGCTTGCGCACTTCAGAAAGAGTGGGGAAATTTTGAATTTAATTTTAAGAGCGAAGAAAAGGAAACATTTTAAGAATGAATATCACTAAAATTAAAAATTTTAATGATCATTTTCTTTTTCCCAGTATTTCAAAAGTAGCCAAGTTTGTTTTAACTCTGCCACATGCCAATGCAGATACCGAAAGAATTTTTTTCTATAGTACGAAGAAATGAAATATGTAAGTTAAGCCATGAAAATTTAACTTCGATTTGCTCAATAGGCTCTCCCTTACAAGACGAAAATCTCAATTGTTACACTTTTCAATGCAAGGAGTACCATTTGAAAAAAAAAAAATCAATTCTTCAGAAATCTACGACGCTTATTAATTTTTTGGGCTACGCGCTAAGTAATTATATATCGTACGAGTACATTCCTTAAAGGTTTTTTTATTCTGTTTACTTTTTGAAATACTTTTTCATTAAAACGAAAAACATTTGTTTCAAAAAAAAAAGTTGTTACGGCAAATATTTTACTCTTGATTGAATAAATGCGGCACTGTTGTTTCAAGTAGATGTCTAACTTTTAAATCACAACCAAATGAAATAAGTGAATATTTTAAAAATATAAATACACGCGCGCCATCTGTTGGAACATAGCGGTGGTTATAACCTAAGCAAGAAGTTACATACATACATACATACATACATACATACAGGTGAAACTAATAAAAGCGTGTTAAAAAAGTGCCTTCTTCATACATATTTAATTTGACTATTAAACTGTTGAATTAAAAGCAAAGTTATTTTTATGAAAATGCAATTATCGTGTGCAAGTGCAAGGGAAAACACTAACACATTTCACGTTATGCCCGACGTTTCGCTAAACTTTTTAGCATCCTCAGGGGCGAAATCTTTATTTAAAAACAACATAGACAAAAAATCAATATAAGTAAAAACATCGAAAAATCACAGAAGAAAAATTAATAATTTTGTATACATAACCGACGGTGACGGACGTAAACTTACATGAAATTGTGAAAGCTAAAAAAAATTTTTGTTTAAACAATTAACATTATAAACATACATAAACTTGATACCTTCAACAACAGGTACACTCGTCAGACTAAATACATATAATTTATAAACAATGTAAATACATAGCTGCAATTTCGTCTGTGTCTTCTTTTTTGTTTACCGTACGTTCCCTATTCTTTAAAATATGTAAACTCTCCAAAGTGTATCTTGTTTTCTCTTTTCTTTCAATGTCTATTACTTTAGTGTTGCTTAAATCAGCTGTGTGTCCGTTTAAAGTCATATGTTGAGCAAGTGCAGTGTTTATTCTCTTTTTTCGTATGTCCGTCTCGTGCTCGGCCAACCGTACACCCAGTGGTCTTTTTGTAGTGCCTATATATATTTTATCACATGTTGTGTGCTCATTACCTCGGCAAGGGATTTTGTATACCACGTTGGCTTTTTGATTGAGGTCAATTACACTTTTTGTTTTACTGTAGATCTTAGAGAGTGTTTCATTAGATTTATAGGCGAGAGTGACGTTTTGAGTTTTCTTTCTTAAATTATGATATAGGTAGTCAGTGAGCTTGGGTACGTAGGTGACACTGCGATATTGCATTGTTGGATTGTTGGTTTTGTTTGATTCTTTCTTCGTTTGTAAAATTTTTGTTTCTATTAGAGATTTTATTAAATGTGTGGGATAATTGTTGCTTTTCAATATTTTGTATATTTTGTTGATGTTTTGTTTTTGGAATTCAGGATGGCTTATTGTTAAAATTTTGTCAATTAAGTTTTTTGCTGTGTTTATTTTGTATTTGTTTGGTTGAGAAGACAGGAAATTTAATAGTCGTCCAGATGAGATAGGTTTCGAGTACCAGTCAAGAATTATTTTGTTTTGTCTTCTATGAATGAGAAGGTCAAGAAAAGGAAGTTTAGAATTTTGCTCTTTTTCTATAGTGAATTGCAACTTGTTATGATAGTGATTAAATGTGCTAAGAATGGTGTCTGCGTCATCTCTTTTTACAATTGCGAAAACGTCGTCAACATACTTTACGATAAATCGCACGTCGATGTCATGTAATTTCTTCAATTCGGTTAAAGAGTACTCTAATAGATCGTCCATTACAATGTCAGCTATTGTGGGGGAAAGGGGATTGCCCATAGGCATACCGAAGTTTTGGGTAAAGATTTTGTCATCGTACATAAAATAATTGTTGTCTTTCAAACAAAAATTCAATATTTTGAGAAATGTGTTTTTTGGTATATTTGTTTTCGTTTGGATTGTGTTGAATTTATTCATTATTATTTTAATAGCAAGGTATGTCGGTATGTTTGTGAAAAGTGATACAACATCGAGTGATATAAGGATTTCGTCTTCTTTCATTACAAAATTTTCCAATGACTCTTTTAATTTTCATGAGTTTTTATGTTGTATTCGTCAGATATTAAGGTAGAGATAATTTTGCCTACAAATTTTGATAGTTGATAACATGGTACACCGAATGAAGAAGCTATTGGACGGAGAGGTATATTGTCTTTATGTATTTTTGGAAGGCCGTAAAGACTAGGAGCAAACGGGGCATTGCATGTTAGTTGGTGTTTTTCAGTTAAACTTATTGTCTTGTTTTTGTATAAACTATCAACAATGATATTATTTTGTTTGTGTAAAGCGTTTGTTGGATCATTCCTTGCTGTTTTGTATGTGTTCTTATCCGAAAGCAACTGGTTCATTTTGTCTCTGTAGTCTTTAGCATACATAGCAACTGTCTTATTCCATTTGTCCGAATCTGTAATAATAATATCATTCTTATATTTACTTAAAAATATCTTAGTTTTTTTGAAGGTTTCTAATATAAATTTTTCTACTGGGTTGTGTTTTATATGTCGCCTGTGTTGTATTAGTCTATTGCTCAGTCTACTTCTCTCGATTTCCTTTTCTCTTTCGTTATCAATTAGCTGAAACGCTTGTTCCATTTCCGCAATGATCTTGATAGGATTTAAGCTTTGTTTGGTGGTGGGTAAGGTGAATTTTTTGCCCAGAGAGAGCAACCACTTCACATCTACGGGGATGGTGATGTTTGTTTTGTTGACAAACCAATCATTGTTTTTGTACTGTATGCCCAAGTTTTCCATTCGTTGTTGTTTGAGATGTTCTATTTTACGTAAGTGTGTTTGTTCTTGTTCTTGTGCTATTCTTTTATTAATGCACGTTTGGTGGGAGATGAAAGAGGTGAAGTCCATTTCACTAAGGTTCCTTTTTAGATATCGTTCCGCAAAATTCAGTTGGTTCCTTGTGTTTTTGATGTTAATATTAGTTTGTGTGATCTCTATATTTAACATTTTTTCGAGAAAGGTGACTTTGGTCTTTTCAATATCTCTTTTTACATGCTGTGATGTTGTTTTTATTCTTATGTTTTTATAGAGTTATTTAAATGGTTGGGAATTATCTTGTATTTTCGGCATTCTACTAGGAAATAAAGTTGCTTTTGTCGTTTAGTGAGTTTTTGCTTATGCTTGCTGTAATCCTTTAATGTTATGTACGTTTTTTCCCCATATTTGTGTTTCATATGTTTGAAGTAGTCCTTCATTTTGTTTTTGGAATTTTTTGTGTGTATGTTTATGTTGTAATTAAATAAAGCTCTTCTTTGTGTGTATGTATGTATATCGGCAGGCCCACCGAAAATATTATATTATGAACTGAGCTGACCAACTTTGAAATTTATTTTTATGAAAATGCAATTAGCATATGGGCTCTCTTGACGCAATAACTTTGTTTATTATTTTTCAGAGAAATGCTGTACCTATACTAATATAAATGAAATTTTTCGTACCTATACTTACATATTTATATACCTACGCAGTGCCGGATCCCCCTTGTGGTTTATCATAGATCCCAAATTAATGCCTTTATAGGTTCTGCGCCCAAATTTCCCAAACTGATCAAGGAAAACTCTATCATTCCAAAAGCAATGGTTGGATGGGTTTAGTTGTCAAAAGGCAAAACCAGGGATTGCAAATAATCGTTATTTTTTAAATTTTGACTAAAAAAAAATCATACTGAAGGAGAAATGCTAAACGCAAAAGAAGTACACAGATGTAATCACCGTAACGCAGACTATCACTAGGTGCATTAACTTTTATTTTTTCGATTTTTATAAAAAAATTGATTTTTAATCATTATTTTCTGAGTTTTATTTTCTGCTCAGAAAATGAAAGTTATTTCTTGAGTTTTATTTTTCCCTCAGAAAATAAAAGTTATTTTTTGAGTTTTATTTTTCGATCAGAAAATAAAAGTTATTTTCTGAGTTTTAGCTTTTTGCTCAGAGAATAAAAGTTTATTCAGTTTAATTTTAGCTGCAGCTGTCGATTTTGCCACATAACCACGTAGGTAAAGTTTATAAGTAAAAAAAATTAAAAATTTATCTATCTACTTTACCCATTTATACGGCAAAATCTACAATTGCAGCCAAAATTAAACTGAAAAACTTTTATTCTCTGAGTAGAAAGCTAAAACTCAGAAAATAATGATGGAAAAATAAAACTCAAGAAATAACTTTTAGTTTCTGAGGGAAAAATAAAACTCAAAAATTAACTTTTATTTTATGAGGGAAAAATAAAACTCAAGAAATTACTTTTATTTTGTGAGCAGAAAATAAAACTCAGCAAATAATGAATAAAAATCACCTTTTTGTATATAACTCATAACCGTTACAGTCCTGGGCAAAACTCGACATTTCATTTATTTTCAGATTATATTTTATATGCACATATCCACAAGGTGAAACAGGTACAATTGAATCAGTTCATTAAAATAGTTGTCCTTGTAGGCAATAATAACATACAATTACAACTTATAGTTAAATAGAAAATACCCGAAATTTAGAGGAATTAATTCTAATACAATAAGCGCGTACTATATTGTTTGACATGCACAATGCAAATGGCTCGTTGGCGTAGCTGGAGTCCCTTTGATTCGCCTGTGGCTTGTATTTTTTTATTTTTTTATTTGTTTTTTTTTTTTTATTTAAAAATAAAAAAATATTTAAAAATGAATAAAAAAATATATATTTTATTCATGCATACTGGGCACACCACATAACACGTGCATAAAATCAAATTTGTCAAATGCTATTCGCAAATTGCCAAATCGCAAATTTATTTTCTTTTCTTTCTTATCCCTATTTTTATCGGGATTGTACAGAATTAATTTGATCAGAAATGTCTGAATCGTTGGAGAAATTGCCTTTTTCAGAGGCATTTCGCAATTCTTGTTTAAATTAACCTTTTAAAAATTTGAGTATATAAAAACAAGAATTTAAAGTAAAAATTCTATTAAAAATGTAAATATCGTCGCTCCCAACGAAGACTATCATGGTTCGTTGTTCGCATGGAAGACTAACACACTTCGTTTATTGCGTGGAAAACTAGCATGCTTCAGTTCTCTGCGTGGAAGACTAGCACACTTCGTTGTTCGCGTGGAAGACTAACATGCTTCAGTTCTCTGCGTGGAAGACTAGCACACTTCGTTGTTCGCGTGGAAGACTAGCATGCTTCAGTTCTCTGCGTGGAAAACTAGCATACTTCGTTGTTCGCGTGGAAGACTAGCATGCTTCAGTTCTCTGCGTGGAAAACTAGCATACTTCGTTGTTCGCGTGGAAGACTAGCATGCTTCAGTTCTCTGCGTGGAAGAATAACATACTTCAGTTCTCTACGTGGAAGACTAACATGCTTCACTTGTTTGGGTGGAAACTAACATACTTCTGTTTGTTAGAAATAAGCTTAGGGGTTAAAAACAAGAGGAGGATGTTCCGAGGAGTGAAAGATATTTGATAAGTAAGTGCAAGAATAATAATTCATACTGCAATAAAACTTTAAACAGGAAGCTTCAGCCAAAGTATATGAAAAGTATATGAGTTTCAAATATTCCTAGAATTGTACTAGGCCTACTTTTAAGTATGTGCATAGGTTGTGCAAATAAAAAAAATTCCGAGTTAGTTATTACTCGAAACTCTATATTTATATATCGTCGCTCCCAGCGAAGACTAGCACGGTTCTATTTTTTTTAAATCATTTAAGAAATACAAAGATACACACTGTGCACACTTTTTGTGTAGTACCTCAGCACTAGTCATATCTACATATACATATATAAATATATAGTTCCGACTAATGACTAACTCGGTGTTTTATTTGATGCAAAAGCCAGGTTTTATTTGCACAACCTATGCACATACTTAAAAGTAGGCCTAGTACAAGTCTAGGAATATTTGAAACTCATATTCTTTTCATATAGTTTGGCTTTAGGTTCCTGTTTAAAGTTTTATTGCAGTATGAATTATTGTTCTTGCACTTACTTATCAAATATCTTTCACTCCTCGGACCATCCTCTTCATGTTCTTAACCCCTAAGCTTATTTCTAACAAACAGAAGTATGTTAGTTTCCACCCAAACAAGTGAAGCATGTTAGTCTTCCACGCAGAGAACTGAAGTATGCTATTCTTCCACGCAGAGAACTGAAGCATGCTAGTCTTCCACGCGAACAACGAAGTATGCTAGTTTTCCACGCAGAGAACTGAAGCATGCTAGTCTTCCATGCGAACAACGAACCGTGCTAGTCTTCCACGCTAACTGAACCGTGCTAGTCTTCGTTGGGAGCGACGATATAACAAAAAAGTACTACATACATATCGCTAGCTTAGAGTGCAAATTGTGTAAGCCCATTTTTCAAACTTTGTAGGAGAGACAAAAAACACAAAATAAAAAAATTTCAATATGAAAAAAAATTTTCTGTTCATAGAAAAATTTTGGACTTACATAATTTTCTTCTCTTTTTGGACTTACACAATTTGCGTATCACTGAATAACAACGAGTAGAAATATAACAAATATCACAGACTTGTTTAGCGTGGTGCGTATTTAATTTTTCTGGCTTTCTACACTTAAAAAAACTTTTTCATAAAAATGGCCTTACACAGTTTGCACTCTAAGCTAGCGATATATTCGTATTTATTTTGGCTTTGAATGCAAGGGTAAGTGAAATTGATGATAAATTTGCCACCAATACCATACGATACTCACTAGCACGTACCAATGCAAAAATATACATACATACGTTACATGTTACTTAGAACTTCAATTGAAATCTCCTGCACTTTATGTGATGACATACATACATATTGTTAATTTGGAGGGTTTTGAGTTTGGTGTTTTTAAGGTGCGGGAAATGGCGCAACTAGTATATAGAATAATAATAGTAGGTGGTATTAGTCCATATTTTCACCAGCGTCTGCCCTTAAAAAACATCTTCCAAAAAAAGAAATTTTCAAACCCCCCCCCCCCCCCTTGCCGAAATCCTGGATCCGCGCCTGTACCTACGTGAGCCTAAATACATATATATATATATATATATATATATATATATATATATATATATATATCGTCGCCCGGATAAATTAGTGTCGTATGTGAATTTTGGGCCGAATTGAGTTAATAATACAGTTATACTAAACTAATCAAGATCTTTCGAGTGACGTTATCCGTTTTTTGCTATCTCCTTTAGTTTAAGAGATATTGAGCAGAATTTTTTCGTTTGTTCAAGGTCGCAAGCGATTTAGTCTAATTTCCAATGTGCTTTTAATTGCTGTCAATTATTTAATTTATTTACTTTTATGAGAAATCAAATACAATATTTAACTAATTTTAAAAATCTTTAATTTAGTTCAAATTGGGAACACATTTTGTCGTACGTCATACAAATTTCCTGCAAAAATGTTGCTAAAGGTAACATACGACAAAATTTTACTGAAGAAAATCCTTTATAAATTCCAAAATAATAAACAATATATAACAAAATTAAAATAATTTAAGAATTTTGTGGCCTAGTAGTGTTCTGCCAGACTTTGGAGAAAAACTAATCAGAAGTTTTGGAGAAATACAATTCCAAACTTCAAACCTGTTTTCCCAAAAGTCTTCAAATGCAACATACGACATTAATTTATCCGGGCGACGATATATGTTACATACAACGCATTAATACACTGTATTATTTAGTATAACCTCAAACCTAAAAACTGGGACAATTAAGAATCAGCTCCTTCCGTAAATCCTCCTTAATATTTCATCATATAATAATAAATATCCTTTGTAGAAATATAAGGTATGTATATGCAGTAAAACAGCGGATTTCCATTATTTATATAAGAAAAAACGTTCATTTACTGCCGTGCATTTAATTCATTGTTATGACATGGAAATAACAAAAAAAGCGTAGGGAATTTCGTGGGGAAAATTTGAAACAAGCGTAGGGAAAAGTAGGAATTTTTTTCTTGCTCTGTAGGGAATTTCCAAAAAAGTGTCTACCATCACTGTATTACTCAAGAAAACTTTAATACATTTCCCAAGCTTTGCTTCTGCCGATCGTATGTAAGTTTCCCAAACACTTTGTTGATTTTCATATAGTTTTCAAAGTTCATATAAAAAAAAATACCAAAGCTAAATTAGTCAAAACAACCCCTTTTTTTGTAGCCAAAGTGCTTGGGTAATAAATCAACTAAGCTTTGTTTTCCAAGGCCGGGTATAAATTGTGTAAGTACTTTCGTAAGTTGCACAAGTTTCTTGGGCCCCATAAAATTTTGTTTAACTAAGTAAACTATATTTTTTTCTCTGTGTGTGTACACAATGAATAATAAATTACCTAAGAAAGGCGATTATTAACACGCTTTTATTAGTTTCCCCTGTATATATGTATGTATGTATTTATGTAAACAAGTTACGTATACGCAGTGTAGTTCACTGTACGTTTACTTGTACGCACATATGTAACCGACCCCGTTTTGCATTGCATAAGTTAACGCGAAAGCGTGTGTATTCATACTCTGAATGGGAGTTTTTCAGTGTGAGATGTGCTTATTTTAAGTTATACTATATACATATGTAGGTATGTAAACAGCTCTGCAACCAAAAAATCCCTTTTTTTATATGGACGACAACAAAATGTCCCTTTTTTCCCTCTTTAAAAATTTTGCAGTGAAATATCCCTCAAAAAAGGAAATTTCCCTCAATCTGGCACCACTGTTCGAAATGTACTTAAGCGATCGAAACACTTCGTTCGAAAAATATTAATAATTTTGGACAAAGTTTAACATGCTGGTATACAAAGTTACATTAATATACATAAGTATTTGTTTTATATTTTATATATTTTGCAGGAGCATTTTTACTAACACCTTTACATGAACTATCAATGGAGCGAGCTGCACTTATTTGTGAGAAAATGAATTTTAAGGGATGTTTTAGCCTGACCAAAACTGCCACGGGAATTTTGTTTAAGTTTTCGCATCCAGACGACTATCAAGCTGTTTACAAAAAAGGGTTTCATAAAATAACCGGAGCAAGATTTTATCGAAAGGTATTTTGATTATTTTTGACTTACTAGCAAATACCCGCCCGCTTCGCAGCGACGAAAAAGGTTTTTGTGTTATAATGAGTATTTCTCTCCCCTTCAGTTCCCATCCCACATCCCTTTTCTTTTCCGTTTCCCGTTACATTTCATTTTCGTTCCCTCTCCCTTTCCCTCTCCCTTTCTCTATCGCTCTCTCTTATCTCTCCTTACTCATTTTTCTATTCTTTCTCCCTTTCTCACTACCTTCCCTCTCCCAACCACTTTTCGACTTTTTCCACGCCGTTTTCTCCATTTCCTTTGCTCTTCCCTATCTCCCTCCCTTTCTCCACCATTTCCCTTTCTATTTCTATTTTCCTTTTCCGAAGAACCGGGTTGGGTGTTATATCGAAGAGAGCTTTACATACAATCCCTTATTTTTGCCTTTGATTTGATACCAATATCGCCTAAAAGCTTTCATTGATTATTCCGGGAAGCTTCCACTTTTCGAAAATCTATATACCCTATTATGTGTGCTAATATCACATGAATCTACCGTGAAAATTTCATAAAGATCGGTTGATTATTTTGGGAATCCATAGATGACACAAAAATTGACACGCACAGATTTTTATATAATAGTATTGACAGACGGCAGCGATAATCCCGATTACCGCAACACTTAATTCGATTAAAATTTTAACCTGACAGACGGCAAGTATTGCGGATTAACAAAACAGCTGAAGGAAGGTAGGCGCAGCGGCGAATTCAAAAACTTCTTGTTTTATTTCCAAAGATAGTGTAATGTCAAAATCAAAACGAAATCACAGCATGGTCAATAGGAATGGGCGAGTCCCAAACGAGTTCAGATTTCAACCAAAGCGAAATATCATTTTGACATTACACTTTACCAATTACAATAACGAATTACATTCAAAATTTCTGAATTCACTTATGCGCCTACCTTCCTAGATCTGCCTTGGGTTCTTCTTTTTCTTCCCTTTCATTCACAATAGACATTTTTCACCAGGTATGCCATTACAAAATGCTCTAATCCGCTAAAATTTTGAGGACTAACTCAAGAGATATTCCGGATTACCTCCAGTTAATTCTCAAATTAAGTCCGAATTAGCTAGGTATTCCGGATTATCGCTGCCGTCTGTCAATGCTATTATAGATTAATAGCACTGTGCACGGACCAAAAACCAACAGAGATTGGGCATACCTAGAACTGGGAACACTGAGCACGATGGTGCTATTCATTTTTCTAGGTTAACGTTTAGGAGATATTTGCCGTTAAAGATTCTAACCGGCTGTAAATATAATTCGTCTGTTTGAATGCAAACTATTCCCTCAGTTTTTAAGATATCAGATTGAAACTCGGCACCCAACAAACACTGAGGTTAGTTATCGATTTGAGAATGACTCGAGAACTAGCCTCATTCTCAAACCTCTAACGTTAGAGGACGACTCGAAAATCTATCGAGAATCATAGCGTTCTCAAAGAAGAGGGTACCTAATTCTCAAATCGAGAAAATTATAATTCTCGAATCGAATTCTAATGTAGTTCTCTAATGAGATTCTATTCAGAATTTGCAAATACTTCCAATTGAAATGAAAAACAAAGCCTTGTCTCGTTCTACATGATTTTTTCATTGTTTAGATTTTATTAACGCAATATGTGCCTAAATTGCATATGATTATATATATTGACATGTATATGTTTACCACATTTATAAAAACTGAAATTTAAATAAAATTCAGTCTTATTATTTAAATTAAAGGTACTTCTTGTACTTTTTAATGGAAAACAATGTACTACGGTAATATTAACTTTACCAATTTTTAACACGCTTTTATTAGCTTCACCTGTATGTATGTATGTATGTATGTATGTATGTATGTATGTATGTAACTTCATCCCACCCTAAAAGTTGTAACATTTAACTAAATAATTATTAGTATCTAATTTCAATATATGTATGTAGGTATATCGCTAGCTTAGAGTGCAAACTGTGTAAGTCCATTTTTATGAAAATATGTATTTTTATGTAGAACGCTAGAAAAATCAAATACGCCCCGCGCTAAACAAATCTGTGACTCTTGTCATATTTCTACTCGTTTTTGTTCAGTGATACGCAAATTGTGTAAGTTCAAAAATTGAAAAAAATTGTGTAAGTCCAAAATATTTACATGAACGGAAATTTTTTTTCATTTCGAAATTTTTTAATTTTTTGTTTTTCGTCTCTCCTACAAAGTTTTAAAAAAGGACTTACACAATTTGCACTCTAAGCTAGCGATATTCAATATATCACAGAAATATATTGAGAATTGATAAAAGGCGTGAGATTTGGCTCCTTCTCTAATCACTCGCTAATCGAATTCTAGTGTAGTTTTCAACCCTAGTTATCGATTTGAGATTATATAGAGAATTACACTAGTTATCTAAGGTAATCTCGACAAAATTTCTAACGTTAGAGACTGTGTTTGCTGGGCATATGAGTATATTCTTATGTACAATTGATAATTTGTCGGAATCGGTCAAAACGGATCACTATAACATATAGCTGCCATACAACCCATTGTTCAGATGTAGACATTTTGGAGTATAATTTCTCCATTTTAACAGCTAAGGACATGAGTCTTTGCAGTCTTTGTACCCATATTGACCCAAATAATGTTACCGAAGTTTCATGTCCTTAGCTGTTTAAATGGATAAATTATACACCAAAAGGTATATATCTAAAAAATCTGTTGTATGGCATCTATATGTTATACTGGTCCGATTTCGGCAAATTTCGGTAACATTGTTTTGGTCAATATGGGTATAAACACTGGAAATGTATGTATACATATGTTGTAAGTAGTAGGCCGATTTGACCGATTCCGAAAAATGATTAATTGTACATAGGAATACACTCTATATGTCGCAGAGGATCAAAGTTCAAATTACAATATAAAGACCAAAAAAATAAATTACGTTTTTGTATATCTAATGGCCAAATTCGATAGTCTTGAACTCAAGGATACTAAATATAAATTTTGACCCCAAACAGAGACGATCAAAGAGTGTCGCACATGGGCCTATATGGTTATCTGAATTTTGACCCCTTAGCGACACCCCTTAACCGCCTCCGATTGGGACCAAAATTTATATGCAATCACAGTAAAAATTTTAGTTTAATTTTAATTCCATTTTGGTATTTATATACTCGTATAACAATGCCAAAAAGTATAAAATTAAAACCATTCTGGTTTAAAAAAAGAAGAGAACTTTGAGAGACAGAAATTATTCATGGTGTCAAATTAATACTTCATTTGGAATTAAATCAAAACCAAATTTTTATTATTTTTATTTTTAGAATATTTTTGGTAATAAAAGTGGTTTAAATGGTATGAGATCTATCCGAAAATTTGAATAAATTTTATACTTTTCTGGATTTAAAAATAAACCCTCATATGATTTCCAGTGGATGCGCGCTCAAGTTAACAATCCCCAAAATAAACCTATGTACATATCCCAGTGGCGAACAGGGGCGAACGCATGGGGGGGGGGGGGGGGGGGCGGGGTTTTGGGGTGTTAAAATTTTTGAATTTTTGAATAATAGAATTTAATTCTACATAGTCATTTGAAAAATTGTAATTTGTTGTTTTCAAAACAATCTTTCTGCCGACGATGTATGAATATCTAAAATAAATGAATACATTAGTCACTAACAGCGTTGCCGTTTTGATACAATTGTATCTTTTTTGATACTTTTTTTTCTAAATTTTGTGATTTGATACTTTTTTGTTCACAAACGGCCTATTTTGATACTTTTCTGCTGATAGAATTTAATTTTTTGAAACTATGAAAATGTTAAACTAAAAACAAACCTATTGTATCTGGATAGTATTAAAAAGTTGTGGGAATGTAGGCCAATTAAAAAACCCAGAAAAATATAAACTGGACAGAAACATTTTTTTTAATTTGCTTCAAAGTAATGAGTTTGCCTTATAACTCTGTGGCTACTGAACTGGATTTTTTTTAGATTTAAGGGGAATTGTGAGTCGAAAATGGACTTCTTTTGAAAATTAGTTCTGAACTGAAAAGTCACCAATAAGGTTTCTATTATTTTTTAGAGTTTATTGTTAATCATAATAAAGGAAACTGTTGTGAAATAAATTTAAATTAAAAAAAATTATGCTAGTTGCAAAAAAATACTTGAGTGTCTTAACTAAAATGTCTATATTTTTAATAAAAACAACCAGAAAAAACTGGTCTGAATTAGATACACAACTTTACTTATTATTTGTTTTTCAAATGAAAATTTTTAAAACCACGGTTGTGCTTTTGATACTTTTTGATACTTTTTGTGCTTGGCAATCTGCTTATAAAACCTGGTCCAGAGTGGTCCTTAGTTGTTAAAAGTTTAAATGTAAATGCTAATGCTTGAAAATTACGCTCATAGAAAAACTAAGATTTCTTCATCTTGTATTTTGCTGTTTTCTTTCGCTAAATCATGAAACATACCTCTTTTTTGCGTTTCCATAGATATCTGCATTTTTTAGCACTCAAACTTGAAATCTCGCGAAAATCATAATACACTTATTTATACAAACTTTTTCCAGACAATTTTTTTCAAATGTGTTGACTTTAAATGAGCCAAAGTAACGTTTAATGGTGTCTATTCCGCATAGAAGGAGGTTTTCTATAAAATTTAATATATTTTCCACGGAAATGCATGACAGAAATTTCTTTTTGAAACACCAACATTTTTTACTTTTGTGTGTAGGGCTGACAACGATGTGGACTTAACGAATATTTAATTCACCATAATCCAATTCGTTCCACCAAAGCTATAATGTAGCTGCTACATGACCAAAAATATGAATTCAGTAGCAATTATGACGCAATAATACAGGTGACCTTTCCTTTTTAGTTTTAGTTTAAATACAGAGAAAATGCAATGAATTGAGCTTTAAAAGGTGCCTTTGTTTAATGTGGGCATACGTAGGTCCACTCCCCAAACATAAATAGATTTAAGTAAAAATTGTCTGGATGAGTTTTGAGTATTTTTTTTTAACCCCCCCAAAATATTTTTCTGTGTGCGCCACTGGCGGCGAACATTGCCTACCAAACTACTTCTCCCCAGTGATGTATACTATACATTATGAACAATGACAACTAACATACAATGTATACTTATGAAAAAGTAAGTTGGGATCACAAAAATGAATTTGTTCATTTTTTCTGTTTTTCTTCAAATTTCATTCTTGTTGTGTTGCTATGTATAATAAATTCGGAAATTCCATAGAAACAAAATAACAATCACATTGAAGATTTTTTTTTTGTTACAAATTCGTTTCTGAATCAAGCGCTGATAGAATAAAATGGTTTAAAATTGTATAAAACAGATCTTAGTGCTAAAAAAATGCACCACTTCTTCATGGGCGTTCCCCTATATAGATATATTGGATTATCAGCGGATTTCGGTGTTTTCTGTTGGTGTTTTATGTGGTTTTTTCTTGAGTTTCCCTAATTATGCACGTTTCCTTAAATATGTATGTATGTATGTACATACCAGTAGCAGTCCCAGCATAAGTTGGCTGGGCAAGCCTACATATGTGTGAAGCAGTCATAAGACCTTTGTGTAAATTTCTTTGTTGTACGATTATTATCTGAAAGTCATTGCCATATGTACATATGATTACTTTGTATTTAACGTGTAGGCGTTCACTCTACATTGGCGGCCATGTATATGAAAATGCAAGGATGCACCGTAACGTTAATATTATCGTTTACCGAAAAAAAGCAATCGTTTCCGTTGAAACTATTCAGGTTTTTACCGTTTACGCAATTATCAAAATAATTTATAGTCGCAAAATAACGATAATGAAATTATCGAAATAATACCATTTCGTTGATTAGCGAAAAGAAATTATCAAAATAATTTCATTTCGTTGATTAGCGTTATCATAACCAAATTTATAACGTTGAAATGCTTAATGCGCTCGCAATGCCGTCGCGAACAATCGGCCGAGTACTCGCATGCATACATATGTATATGCATATGCACACGAACTGCTACGATTTGAGTGACAGCTGCGTATGTATTCACCTCTTTTTGTTGATTTACTTCGTTTCAACGTTACCGGTTGCATTTTGATAATTTAGTTTTGTGAATTATCGAAACGAAATGGTTTTGATAATTTAGCGTTGCGAATTAACGAAACAGAACCATTTCGATAATTTAGCATCGTGAATTAACAAAACGAAATAGAATCCGTTCGCTCGTTAAGCATCTCTGTGAAAATGTATAACAGATCTGTATATGAGGTGGGTGTGCATTACAGCCTTACATGTGTGCATGACTTAATCGATTCTGTAAGCAACATTTTCGCCGCTGGGATATATTTCAAATATTAATAATGGTACTCATTTAATTTGGCATGTATACAATAATTGCAAAGTTACAAAGTTGACACTACTGTTAAATGAGTTACCAATGGCAAAACATAATGCAAAGCTCTTACAAGTCAGCTGATTTTTTGTTCAAAGAAAAAAAATTAAAAATGCCGAGAATAAGCCAAAAACAAATACTTCTTAAATTACACTGGATCACAAAATGAAATTTTTTGTCTGTACTTTGGACGTGACCATCCTATCTATATGTAAAATCGGTCGCTGATTCCGAAAATCGGGCTCATTTTTAATTCTATGGGAAGGTTTTTGAGATATCGGCAATTTACCGTTATTTGGCCACTGGCTCCACTTAATCCTGTATACCTTTTTAACGCAGTGAGCTATCTTCCTTGGAGTGACACTCAACGAAAGAAAATTAAATTTCCTTTTCATCGCTGCTATAACATTTTTCTGTAACTCTTATAGTTTCTGAAATATTGACGATTCAATTTGAATTTTTTCGATTTTTTACGATTTTTTGAAGAAAAAATTGAATTTGTCAGGCAATATCTTTTAAACCAATGTCTTCACCTTCGGTTTTACTCCTTTACATGAAGCTCCATTCTATTGGGAAAAATATAAGCTATCAACGAAGAAAATCCATGGTAAAATGGAAAAGTTATACACGGTAGGCAGGAAGCGACGATAGGTTGCATGAAAATGTCGAGAAAAAAGGAAAGTGGGGTTGTGTTATGTGATGTTTATAGATGAAACATCCGTTGAAATTAAAATCCGAGCTGCTCCTTTTTCAAGGATATCCACATTTTTTGTTTTTTTTGAAAGGATCAAATATTGAGGAAATCGAAAATTCGCCACTGTCCAAATTTTTCCGATTTCAATACATTATTTGGTCGCTAAGGGATACAAAAAAAGGTATTAAAAAGAAAAAAGGACACCTATAGTGGAAAAATCCAATGTGAACAGGACCTAAAGGATAACCACTGAAATATAAAATAACACAAAAAGTACCCATTTTAATTTGCGCATAACTCCTAAAATGTTAACTCTACGTGAAAATTCCGTATAATATGTTTCATTCAGAATAAATAAAGGAATATTTCTTTGATATACAATTTTGATCTACCTGCAGTGGTTAATGCACTTTGGTCCATCTAAAGTGAAAATTTCAAAAAAAAAAAAGTACTTTTTTTTATGGTGCTATTTTAAGTTCAAATATTTGTCTATTTTATGTAAATATTTAAATCTAATGATCCAATTCTCATTCTTACATATCTATACGTTAATATTAAAAAGAATTAGAGCTGAAATACGCGCTAGCTGTGCACGGTGGACGGTAAGCAACAATAGGTTGCATGGGAATATCGAAAAAACGATCGCCGGCTAAAAACTTACGTAAAATGATATTCTAATATACTTCATAAACACACAGCAAGCGTGAATAAAATCTCCAACATTTTTTTTAAACGAAAATTAATACCAGCACACAGCTAGGCACATATTCGTTGGGCCATCGTTTTTACGATATTCCCATGCAACCTATTGTTGCTTCCCGCCCACCGTGCACAGCTAGCGCGTATCTCAGCTCTAACTCTTTTTTAGTATTAACGTATAGATATGTAGAAATGAGAGTTGGATCATTAGATTAAAATATTTACATAAACTAGAAAAATATTTGAACTTAAAATAGCACCATAAAAAAAACGTACTTTTTTTGAAATTTTCACTTTAGATGCACAAAAGTACATTAAGCACTGCAGGTACATCAAAATTGCATATCAAAGAAATATTTCTTTATTTATTCTGAATGAAACATATAATAAGGAATTTTCACGTAGAGTTAACATTTTAGGAGTTATACGCAAATTAAAGTGGGTACTTTTTGTGTTATTTTATATTTCAGTGGTTATCCTTTGGGTTCTGTTCACGTTGGATTTTTCCACTACAGGTGTCCTTTTTTCTTTTTAATACATTTTTTGTATCCCTTAGCGACCAAATAATGTATTGAAATCGGAAAAATTTGGACAGTGGCGAATTTTCGATTTCCTCAATATTTGATCCTTTCAAAAAAACAAAAAATGTGGATATCCTTGAAAAAGGAGCAGCTCGGATTTTAATTTCAACGGATGTTTCATCTATAAACATCACATAACACAACCCCACTTTCCTTTTTTCTCGACATTTTCATGCAACCTATCGTCGCTTCCTGCCTACCGTGTATAGGCCATCAAGTAAATACATCCAACTCGCGCAATGCCTCTGCACGGGTATATTCTATGCATGTTATACCCGTAAATGGGCTTTTATCTACTGCGCTGCCAATGTGCTGCTACTGCAGATGTGTAGGTATTGGTAGGTGAAGACATTGGTTTAAAAGATATTGCCTGACAAAGTCAATTTTTTCCTCAAAAAATCGTAAAAAATCGAAAAAATTCAAATTGAATCGTCAATATTTCAGAAACTATAAGAGTTACAGAAAAATGTTGTAGCAGGGATGAAAAGGAAATTTAATTTTCTTTCGTTGAGTGTCACTCCAAGGAAGATAGCTCACTGCGTTAAAGAGGTATACAGGATTAAGTGGAGCCATTGGCCAAATAACGGTAAATTGCCGATATCTCAAAAACCTTCCCATAGAATTAAAAATGAGCCCGATTTTCGGAATCAGCGACCGATTTTACATATAAATAGGATGGTCGCGTTCAGAGTATTTTTTGGCTGTAGAGCAGTGTTATTGGAGGAAGCTGCATTAAATGATTTAATGATTATAGAAATGTTTTTTGAGGACGAAGGTATATATTTAAATTGTTATTTTGCTTCATATGAGTAAAATTGTGTTTACTGGTAGAAGAGAAGGCAAGAAAAGAAGACGAAATAATGGAAGAACTTCTGATTGTTTTGGCCCTGGGAGAGGAATGCAGATACAGTGTGCCCTTTATTCAAAACAGTGTTCCCAAGTGTAAGGAGTTTTTGAAAGACGTGTTATGGGAACTTGATGAGAGCAGGTTCAAAAAGATTACGCGCGTAAACTGGAAAACCTTCGACTTTATTTTAAATTTAATAAAGGACGATGAGGCCTTCAACCAGATACGTTCTTGCAAACAATTCCCTCTCGAAACACAATTAGCAATTGTGTTATATCGCTTAGGCTCAAGCGGCGAAGGTGCTACTCTATCTAAGATTGCTGGCTTGTTCGGAGTTAGCGATGGTGGTATTATTCAGGTTAGTGTCCGTCATTGTTTTGTTAAGTGAATATTGACCTTTTCTTTATATTAGAATTTGACTGAGCGAATTTTTAATGCCCTGTTAAAGCATAAAGATCGGTATCTGTTTTGGCCAAATTCAGATGAACGTAAAAAGCTCGTGTCAGAGACCTGGGATGAATTGCCAAATTGCGTGGGATACGTCGATGGTACCGAAATTCCTTTGGCGGAAAAACCTTCTCAGGACCCAGAAGCTTACTTTTCACGAAAGCACCAATACTCCGTTAAAGTTCAAGCCGTTTGTGATCATGGGCTTCAAATTAGACATTTAGTGCTAGGCTATCCAGGTAGCGTACATGATGCACGAATTTTCAATAATTGCGAATTGTCGAATGAATCTGATGCATTTTTTGGAGGAGCTGAATGGATCGCTGGTGACAGTGCCTATAAATTGTCACGCACTGTTATAACACCATTTAGAGAAAACTCTAGGGAGCTAACACAGGTTAAGCGCACTTTTTTAACAAAATATTCAGTCGTTATAGGATAAGAATCGAACATTGTTATGGAATGATGAAGGAAAGGTTTGGCAGCTTGAAAAGTTTGAGACTTCAAATCAAGGATGCAAATGGCATGAGAAAAGTAAACAAATGGATTCTCTGCTGTGCATTGTTGCACAATCTTATACTTCAACTAGACGATCGTTTCGATTACGAGCTTGAGGAATCGCAGAATGATGTTTTAGAGTCATTACCTAATGCTGGAGTTAATGAAGGGGAAGCAGTGCGACGAACCATCTACGAAATGTTGAATCATGCAAACAATCAACAAATGAACTTGTACTAATAATGAAATAGATTATTTTTTTTCTAGAATAAATTCAAGTTTAATGTTTTCTTCAACATTTAATTCAAATATAATTCACATTACACATTCAAAAAACCATTCAACATTTAATTGATACAAGAATTTTAAGTTACGATATATCAGCACTTTTCAATCTTTCGTGCTCCAGTCTTATTTTCTCCATTTCGACCCTTTCTTCCTTCTCCAGTTGTAGTTTCTGCAACTCGAATTTGTTTTGCTCTTTTTCCTTTTCGAGCTCCAGTTTTTGTGATTCTAATTCCACTTTTTTCGTTTGAGTTCTGAGGTCTTTTTAAATTTCGTTTTGGTGTAGTGGTATTAATCGTGCAAGCACCTGATGCTTGTGGAATCATTTTCTTCCAACATATCTACTGCAATTGTAACCAACGATGTCACGGGCATAGACGATTGATATATGGCCGGCGGCTGCACATTAACGCGCTGTCCAAATATTGCGTACAGGTCATCGCAATCTTCAACACTTTTAACATTGCCACTTTCGAGCAATCCCGCACCTGTTTCACCCTTCCATTTCAGTACGGACGAAAAACTCGTTTTAAGGTGCCTCATTTTTGTGCGCATAATATCCCATTTGATGCTGCCTAAAGTTGTTGAGTTTGCTCCAATACGACTTTTGAGCAGTTGGTTTCTAAAATTAGTTCATTTAATTTTATACCACTGATTAGAAAAGGCAAAAAATGTTACCTCAAAATGTTCCGGATTAGCTGCTACACTTTCCACAATAGTTGTCACCAAGTCTTTTGTTAACTGTTCTGTCCATCGAAAAGTTCCATTTACCCGCGCACGTTTTTTCTGTAAACGAATCTGCATATAGAACACAGACAATTGTTATTTACAGATAAATATTAGTGCATAAAAGTTAAATATACTTACTTCTTCCATTTTCCCAGAAAAATTTTGTGCGCGCTTTCTTTCTACTCTTTTAATGAACAGCTGATGTTTGCGACAAATTTGCATAGATGCCACTCAAAATAGGCTCGCATAGTTGCCATTCTGTCGCAAAGCAAATTGCATACAAAAACTGACAGTTCAGTTGCGACGTTGCCATTTCGCGAAATTTGCAACATATGCAATAAGTTTGCTATTATAAATGAGTACCATTAATGAGAAATGGAATAATGTTATTATTTTTTATATTGGGGATGGCTTCCTTAAACAGTGCAGAAATTTGAACGTAATGCTAAAAATAAAATAAAGTAAAATTTTTGGTTAAGAAATGTGTAGATATGTTCATTTTATTTGAGATAATATAATATTACTACAGTGGTTAATTAATGATTAATATAATATGTATAAGCGATTGTGTTGTGCAATTTTCTCTGCACGCCTTGGGTGGTTCTTTAGGACATGCTCTAGCGAATGACAAGAATTATCACAAAGTGTTTGTTGTCTTGTCTTCCTCGATAATACAAGAAAAATCGGGTGGGCTATTCTCTTCTCGGATTTTCACATACTACATTCAATAGAAAACAGCTACTTTCTTTCAATTGTCCAGAGGAATTTCGGCACCGTCACAATGATATTGATGTACATATCTAGAGAGACCATCTTACAACTGAAAAAATAAAACAAAATTTACGCTAATAATAATGTTTAATTAATCTCCTGCATTACTTACTTAATACAATTGTTTCATCAGACATGAAAAATTCGGTGTTGCAGGTCATTTATTGTATAATACATTTTATTTCTTCGTCGTATTTCACTTTCAGAAACATTTTGTTTTCATTTATTTTGACAACTTTTTTCTAATATTTTTTTTCGTTTTGATTTAAGACCAAAAGTGAGAATGAGAGATATTTTTAATACTTTTCAGGATTTGTTCTAAAACTAAAAGTGATTAAACCTCTCGATAGAGAATTTTAATAATTTTTAAGATTTTATTTTGAAAAATTGTAAAACTTTTCATAGTTTCAAAATAAGAATATTTGGCATTAAAATTCAAAGTTAATTCCAAGAATGATTAAATGAAGTACACAAAGATATTAGAAATGAACTAACATTTTTACTGTGATATCTTTGAGTAGATACAGCAGTGTCGATTGACCCTGTGTGACACCAATGAACGTAAATTATATAAAAAGGGAATGTTCGTTAGTTTGGACGAGTTCGATAAAATCGGCTCTGAAATTTCAATCCAGTATGCGCGAGTTGTCTCACACTATTTTTCGCGTCCCGAATTCGCTTGACTTTTTTATTTTGGTTTTTCGACGCGAATAATAAGAACGAATAAAAGGGGAATATTAAGAAAAAAAAAAAAATGGAGATATGTAATAAGAAATAAATGAACGGAGAATGCAGAATAGAAAATAGAAATCTCTGACATGCATGCATACATTTGGCATACATATGTATGTATGAACATGGAAATATGTGTACATATGTACATATATACGTATGCAAAATTAATTCGGCACTTCTTTTTATTTTTGATGTGCGCCTGGTGCATCAAAATTATGAATCAAGGTTTGTCGTTGTTTGATCCCGGACACGTCCCGGATTAATCGCATTTTTTGCAGGGATACTATAGATGGCCAAAACTATCACATTCAAACATTTCCCAGCAGCGAACATTGCCTACCACACTACTTATCCCCAGTGATGTATACTACACATTATGCACAATGACAACTAACATACAATGTATATGAAAAAGTAAGTTGGGTTCACGAAAATGAATTTTGTTCATTTTTCTGGTTTTCTTCAAATTTCATTCTTGTTTTGTTGCTATGTATAATAAATTCGGAAATTCCATAGAAACAAAATAACAATCACATTGAAGAATTTTTTTGTTACAAATTCGTTTCTGAACCAAGCGCTGATAGAATAAAATTATTTAAAATTGTATAAAACAGATCTTAGTGTTAAAAAAATGCACGACTTCTTCATGGACGTTCTCCCTATGATATATTGGATTATTCGTGGATTTCGGTGTCTTCTGTTGGTTTTTTATGTGGTTTTTTTTTTTTAGTTTCCCCAATTATGCACGTTTCCTTAAATACATACCAGTAGCAGTCATAAGCCCTTTGTGTAAATTTCTCTGCTGTAAAGTCATTCATATGTGCATATGTACATATGATTAGTGGGGGTAGTGGTGGTTTTTCAATTCGAAATGTCTACTTACAGCTTACAATGTAGACGGAATTGTGTGCAATCCGCCTACATTCACCTTACAAGGTAAGCTAAGGAAGATTCGAGGTGCCTACCTACAACTTACAATGTAAGCGGAATTGTATTCATTCCGCCTACATCCACCTTACAAGGTAAGCGAAGGTAGATTCGATCTGCCTTCAATCCGCCTACGTTCACCTTACAAGGTATGCGAAAGTAGATTCGAGGTGCCTACCAACAACTTACCCTGTAAACGGAGTTGTATTCAGTCCGCCTACATCCACCTTACAAAGTTGGCGAAGTAGGATTCGAACTGCCTACCTACAGCTTTCAATGTATGCTAGTAAGTGATATGCTCATTGTATGAACACCTTACTACCCTGATTACTTCGTATTTAACGTGTAGGCGTTCACTCTACATTTGCGGCCAGGTATATGAAAATGTATAACAGATCTGTATATGAGGTGGTGTGCATTACAGCTATACATGTGTACATGATTTAATCGATTCTGTAAGCAACATTTTCGCCGCTGGGTTCTATTTTATGAAGCGATGAGAGAATTAGGAGAATGTTGCCAACATTTCCAATTTATGCGGAAAAGGGAATTTTAAGTAGAAGGGACTTTTTATAATGCAAATAGTGCGATAAGTAAATTTTTTCGACCGTAATGCTAAACGGCTTAACGTACATATCTATTAAAATATGATTTAAAATTAAATAATTAGTGAAAAAGTTTGTTCATCATTTTCTTACTTTTTTATATTAATTGTATACATATGTGATTTTGGTTTCCGTGATTATAAAAAAATTAATAAAATCATCGCTAAAGATATACTCGAAAATACGGCTCGGTATGTACTATGTACACATATCTCATTAACTCAATATTCGGGAACTCAGATAGTTAAACTTAAGTAAGAATAAAAAAATAATAATAAAATGGATAAATATTTCGCTTAAGCGATAATCGAATATTCGCAAGAGCTAAAGCAATCATTCTAGAGGCTGTTTTAACTTGTTTGCTCCAATTTGGTTTACAAATCGTATTGGGAAGTTCTGCTTTCAACGCTCCTCTTAATCGCAAAACCAAGCTTTCTCTCTCCATATTTAATACGCCATCATAATCCCTGGCATGAATTGTCCCATAATAGCGTCCGACAAAAAATTTGGTCGCCTGGGCGACATCACTATGACACACCAAACACTTTGCCCCCTTTTCCCCATTGCTAATTACTAAGAAATCTTTTTCCCAATTTACGTTAAACATTTTTCGCAGCAACCTGATTACTTGAAAGTAGCGCGTCGAATGAGCACGATCACAACAAAACCGTAGTGTCGGCATCACTGGTTCATACAAAATGCTTATATGTGTGCGTTAGCAGTGAAGCTTATCTCCCACATAGCATTGAGATGATTATATTTTGAATTTTCGTCCAATTGAATCATTTTTTATTACTCTTGGTGACTATATGCTGAGTGAAAATAAAACTGAGCAGAAGGAATAATCATATATGTTTTATTTAGATGATCAAAAATTGATGATCATTTTTTAATAACATTTCATAATCACTTTCGAATATTTTTGTTGAATAAATATTGATTTATCGTAAAATTAAACAAAAAGAATAATCAAATATGTATATTTTAGGTGATCAAAAACTGATGATAATTTTTTAATCACATACCAGAATCACTTTTGACTATTTTTGTTGAATTTTACTTTACAAAGCAGTAATTTTCATTTATAAACAAATTTACATTTGTTGTCAAGGAAAAGGTAAGCACAATTTCCTAAGAAAAAAAAAATATATGTATGTACATAGTTTTTTAATTTGCCTAACTCTTTTTTTAGATTCTAAAGCAGATATTTATACATTTTCGGTGGAATTGGCTAGTTAATAAGAACACATACATAGGTATGTATGATTGCTTTTCAAAAATATATGCAGTTTTTTTATTTTTTTAATTTGTTAAACAAATTTTGTTTTTAGATACCAATCTTTGCAAGCAATTCAAACAGTTTCGGTGGATTTTGTCAGATAAGTATATTAAAGCAGATCAGCATTTTCGGAATCCGTAAGTACTATATATCACTAGCCTTATAGGCCCGTCAGAATCAATTATTTATTTTGAAATACATGTAATTCCACTTTGTTGTCAGTTAAACGGATTACTGTGTTGACGGAAAACTATTCATTCTGACGGCCCTATTAGCAACATAAAAATAATTACTCATACGCAATGCTGCTCCAATTTCTGTTACACAAAATTTAAATTTCGGCTGAAAATGTGACTTGCGAACATGCCTAATGCCTAAATGACGTAAGAGAAACGATATCAAATTTATTTACAAAAGAAATTGCTGGTTAATGACTGTCACCGATCTAGTGGAGCGAATTTAACTAGACTTCCAAGTTCTTTAAATGGTACGAAATGGTCCGTTTATTTCTAGAAAAATGCATGATTAAATACGTGTACACACATTTACATAATTACAATACAAATTAATTTACTTACCGCAGTAGGTCCTTCCACTTGTTTGACTGATCGGCGACTAAATGATATTTTATGAAGTATGGGTTATTTATAGCAACTTTGGCAAACCGTACAAAAATTGGAATTTAGCGAAAACTATTTTGTGCAGCCTGGAAAGTGGAAAGACTTACTGCAGTGTACAAACAACGAACAATGACAAACGATGATATAGAAACTGAAAAACAAATGCTGACAGTTATAATGCACATATGTGTGTACGTATGTATATACATGGACCGCAATGTAAATAAAAAAACAAATCAATTATACATAAATATGAACCGGGTTGCCAACATCCCCGCCCCCGTGAATCAAGGTGATTCACCATCATCGATATCCAGGATGGCCAGTTTCGAAACGGCTCGTCGCTTCACCCCGCCAGATGTTCGTATATCCGCCCGCCGTATCTCGCCATCTGAGCCAGGGTATACGCGCTCGACCTTTCCACGGCACCATTCTCGGCGTGGAACGTTTGGATCACATATAAACACCAAGTCCCCTTCTTGCAATGGCTTTGTTCGCCGGCACCATTTTAAGCGCCGAGTTAACGTGGGAAGATATTCGCTTATCCATCTCTTCCAAAGATGGTCACGAAGTTGCCGCGCGATGCGCCATTGTTGGCGTAGGATGGTATGCTTTTCCAGATTGACATCAGTTGTGATAGGTGTGTGTGCCGTATTTGCCGCCCCCAACAGAAAGTCGTTAGGAGTGAGTGGTTCTTCTTGCTCAATGCTGATCGGCAAATGCGTTAATGGCCTCGAATTAAGATCGTTTTCAGCCTCGACGAGAAAGCATTGAAGTGTGTGTTCTTTAGGCGCAACTTCCTTCAAGATTTGACGTAACACGCGTTTGACGCACTGCACTAACCTCTCCCAAGCACCCTCTTCTGCTGGATTAAATGGCGAAATCGAAATCCATTCGATGCCCCTTTGCGACAGCTCACTCTGTATACGAACGCAGTCAAATACTTCCGTGAACCGCTTAGCCTCTCGATCAGCACCGACAAAATTTTTACCATTATCCGACCTCATGCGTATCGGAACACCCCTCCTGTTAATAAAATTACGTATAGCGATAATACATGAGTCGGTGCTCAGATCGTGGGCTAGCTCCAGGTGTACGGCTCGGACTGTTAGGCATGTGAATAGAGCCACCCACCTCTTCTCAGTGCTGCGCCTGTTAGTAACATTCACCGGGCCAAAGTAATCAAGGCCAGTGTAGCTAAACGGTCGCACGTATGGAGTGAGCCTGTCTCTTGGGAGTGGTCCCATCAATGGGGGTGCTGGAGATACCTTGTTGAGGCGGCATACAGAGCATTCGTTCACCACGCTGCGTAACAAACTTCTTAACCGCGGCACCCAATAACTGCGACGAATTTGGCATATTGTAGCTTCAAGATTCTGATGGTACATGAGATTGTGATAATGCAATGCCATGAGCTTTGTAAAGGCATGTCCAGGCGGCAAGATAATGGGATGTCGAGTGCTCATGGGAAGCCAGCTGGCAGCGTCAATGCGTCCCTTTACGCGAAGAATACCTTCATCATCTATGTACGGCGTTAATTGTAGGAGTGCGCTGTCACGAGCTATATCTTGGCGATTTTCAATAGCTTGAATCTCCTTGGCGTAAACTTCACGTTGTGCTAATCGGCATAATATGTGCTTGGCATGTTCCACTTCGTTAGCTGTCAGCCCGTACATGCGTCCCGGCTGGTTACGCCCACGGCAGTTGTCGATAAAGCGCAATACCCAAGCAATCGACCTGACCAATCTATTAAATGAAGAAAAACGGTTATAGTTTATAAGGCTACAATTCATAACAACTAAAGCAAATTTGGGGCGGAGCTCTTCATCAAACTCATTATGATGAATTTCGGTGGCATCTTCATGAGGCCAGGTAAACGCTTCTTGCTTGAGAAACTGCGGCCCTGTTGACCAACGTGCTGTTGCCGTAAAATCGATGCTATCGTTTGGACGCGTGGCTTCATCCGCTACGTTGTGTGTGGTTGGCAACCATCTCCAGTTGTTGACGCTTGTAACTGACAATATTTCCGCCACCCGGTGTTGTACAAAGGGTTTGTACCGGCGATGCCACCTTTGGATCCATTTAACAACTGTCTTCGAGTCACTCCATAAAATGCAGTTGTCGATGTTAACAGCATGTTCCTCTCTCAAGCATTGCGTAAGCCGAGTTCCTAACACTGCCGCTTGAAGTTCCAGTCGAGGCACAGTCAAAGGTTTCATTGGTGCGCATTTCGACTTCGCACAAACAAACGTTACATCGATATCCCCATTAGAGTTTTGATAACGGCGTCAACGAATACGTGGAGCTGTAGGCTACGAGGTGCTCCAATACGGAAATAAAAACGAGGAATAGCATATTTTTCGACCTCCGGAAGTTGCTGACGCCACTTTTCCCATGCAGCATTGATGTTGTCGGGCAGCGCCTCATCCCAATGTATATTACGTTTCCACACTTCACGCATGACTAACTTGGCGCCGATAACAAAGTTGGCTAGCAGTCCTAGGGGGTCGAAGATGGACATCACTACGCTCAAAAGTTCCCTTTTTGATGGATACTTCGCCCCACCTAGAATCTCCCTATCGACGTTGTGGAATCTCAACTGGAACGCGAAGCTATCCGATGGCGACTTCCAGAACAACCCAAGGACACGTTCGACTAACATGCCTTCCTTTTTGGAAATGGAGCGCCTATTTTCATCGCCACCAAGTGCGGCAACAACCCTGGTCGAGTTGGATGTAAAATTCCGGAGTTCAAACCCGGCGTTCCTGTGAATGGCGATCACTTGTTGCGAAACGGCTATTGCATCCTCCTCTGTGTCAAAGCTGTCAACGTAGTCGTCAACGTAATGGTGATCCAGGATAGCTTTCACGGCGCGATCGGTGGTACCGGCGTCATTTTTATGCTCGATTGCGTTTGTTGTTTTGACATAATTCGCACAGCATGGGGAGCAAGCGCTTCCGAAGGTCATAACACACATCTCGTACGCATCTGGAGGTCTTGTAGGTTCACCATGACGCCACAGGAACCGCTGAGCGCTGCGATCTTCTTGCTGGACGAGAACCTGGTGGAACATCTCCTTGATGTCTCCACATACGGCGACTGCCCCCTCCCGAAAATGAAACAAGATGGATGTTAGCGATCGATACCCTTGTGGGCCTTTGAGGAGCTGTGAATTGAGAGAAACGCCGCTTACCGTTGCGGCAGCATCGAAAACCATACGTAACTTACCCGGTTTATTAGGGTTAGCCACAGCGAAGTGCGGCAAATACCATGTCTTGTGCGTTGACATGGCGGCTTCAGCTAGCGACAATTTTCGTGCGTACCCTTTGATAATGTAGGAGTCAATCGTGTTTTTGTATTCTGCAGCAAACGATGCGTCACGACTCATTTTCTTTTCCACACTTACCGGTCGTTTCAGCGCCATGTCGTAGCTACAAGGGAATTTAAAATTGTCGAGTCTCCATAATAGACCGGTTTGGAATCGATCTCCAATGCGGTTCGTAGTGGATGTTAGGATCGCTTTGGCACGCGTGTCCATATCACTCTCCACAGGAGGAGCAGCTCTGACACCGAAGGTTTCCGTTTCGAAGAACTCGGCAACCATATTGTGTAGTGACTGATCAACTTGTTGATTCACCAAAAGGCACGAGGACGACGAGGGTAGTCTGGTGGAAGTTGGTCCAAACATGACCCATCCAAGCTCTGTTTCAACGACAAATGGGCCCGCTTCTGTTATCTTCATGGTGGTCGATGGTAAACCTAGATGACAATTATCTAAACCAATCAGCAGCTTAGGGCTAACGTTCGTGTACGACTGCATGCGCGATTTCATTATAAATTTCCCATCGGAGCTTAAGTCGTCGATGCTCAAACTCTGCGAAGGGAGCTGAAGGTTTGACATTGCATATACGTTGCGGAGCTTGTGACGTTTTACCATGTTGACGCCACTTATGCAGAGATCAACCACGACCGTTGGCTCCTGCGCTGCACGTCCGCCGACCCATTGTAAGTTCAACTGTTGCTTCCGTCCTTGCATGCCCAAGTGCTGAATAAGATCGTTGTCAATCATCGTAATAGATGAGCCTTCATCTAGAAGAGCGTATGTATTGATGCTTTTTTGGTTTGCATACAAGGTAACTGGCAGAATGCGGAACAAAATTTTTCTATCTGCGAGCTGCAACTCAACACTACTGGACCGGCGTCGCGAGATGTTTGGCTATGCGATGGCGTATGAGTCGCTGTTGATTTGCTGCGATTACCTGTATATGTGGGTGTATGCGACGTGGTGGGTTTCCTAGTAACTAATTTCATATTGCTCTCGTCCTCATGTAGGAGGTTATGATGCACCCTCCGGCAGCCTCCAATCCCACAAGGTTTTCGTCGTTGACAATTGCGTGTACCATGACCTAAATTAAGACAAGCAAAACACATATGATATTTCTTTGCTTCAGCCCATCTATTCTCCACTGAAGAGTCTCGAAAGCGTGCACAGGTCTCGGTCTTATGTTGACCTTGACAGATTGGACAATTCGTTGATCTTTGCGGCTCAGCCGCGTGTAAAACGGCGCGACTCCTCGTGTCCTTAGATGGATTTTCAGTGCACACAGTGCAAATTATGTTGGCTAATTTAGACAGCCAGTCACTAAAATGTTTAACCGTCGCATACGGCTGTACAAGCGCTGCAAAGCTCGCCCACTCAATACGCTTGCTCATGGGCAATTTAGATACGAGCTCTTCAAGGAGTGTGGGATTCGATAAATGTAACTCACCTCCATGGGCCGATTGCAAAAAAACACAAATATTACTAACCCTTGTAGCGAACGGAATTAGCTTCACCATCGAGTTCTCCGAAATGGGAACAATTTCCCTTACCTGTGAAATCTGGCTACGGATAAGCTGCTCCGGACGCCCGAAACGGAACTTCAATTGCTCTATTATGTTACCGACGTTGTTGGGGTGGATGAGGAGCGATTTTACTGTTTCTCGCGCCTCACCTTTGAGACATTTCTGCAACCGCTGGTTATTTTCGTAGTTGGTGCACCCATACATGTGAAAGCAGTAAAGAATATCGGCCAATCTTCGGGCTTACCACAGAAATCCGGCAGGTCCTGCATTTTCCTAGGTAAAATCGAAGAATGTGTGCCAGTGGAACCCATGTTGAAAATTGGTAACGTCGCTAAGTTAGAGTTGACTGATGTGGTGTCACTTGGTAACATAGTAGAGGCGTACATATTGTTTGCCACTCCAGGTAGAGGAGGGGCGAAGGCGGGCATAGATACGGCTAGAGTATTCGATGTATAAAGCGGTGGTGAGTATCGGGTATCATTAAGCTGGCTTGGAACGACGGCTGGCGACTGTGAACCTGACTGTGCCATCGGCTGGCTTAGCGCTACGGCTGGCGATTGCGATCTTGACTGTGCCATTAGTTGATCTGCAGTTGTTGTTGGTTGTGCGCTTGTGACTCCAGTAGCACTGCAGTTACTCGACGACGTAGAGGTGCTTGCGCTGGAAGTAGCATTGCGCGACTGGCTCTCCTTTATCGTTGCGTGTGCTGCTGACAAACTGTGTTCTAGCATGGCAATTCTTTTTTGTAGGGCAACAACTATATTATCCTGGCGTGCAGCGGCATGAGCTGACGAAGATCTCGTTGTGACTCCACTGGGAGCGGCTGGCGATTCAGTGGTGGCAAGAGAAGTGGCTGACGCGTCAATACCCTGGCTGGATCTTGACGAAGCTGTGCTGGTGGGAACATTAGCTTCCATGGCAGGCGAACTGGCTGATGTGGTGCGGCGGGGTGACTTGCCCATCGGAAAAATAAAATAAAATATAAATTAAATGATCGAAAAGAGCGAATATGTTCAATTTTAAAAGGATGAGTAGAACCGGCAATCCAAATCCAACTAGGATGCGAAATAAAGTTGTCACCGATCTAGTGGAGCGAATTTAACTAGACTTCCAAGTTCTTTAAATGGTACGAAATGGTCCGTTTATTTCTAGAAAAATGCATGATTAAATACGTGTACACACATTTACATAATTACAATACAAATTAATTTACTTACCGCAGTAGGTCCTTCCACTTGTTTGACTGATCGGCGACTAAATGATATTTTATGAAGTATGGGTTATTTATAGCAACTTTGGCAAACCGTACAAAAATTGGAATTTACCGAAAACTATTTTGTGCAGCCTGGAAAGTGGAAAGACTTACTGCAGTGTACAAACAACGAACAATGACAAACGGTGATATAGAAACTGAAAAACAAATGCTGACAGTTATAATGCACATATGTGTGTACGTATGTACATGGACCGCAATGTAAATAAAAAAACAAATCAATTATACATAAATATGAACCGGGTTGCCAACAATGGCCTTTATTGCAAATATTTTTATTATAGTTGCTTTCTTTGACTATATATATATATAGTTATTATCTTCTGGTTGAATGAACAAGTGACCATACGGACATGTTAGGACCATTCTATATTTCGCAACAAACTCGGTCTAATAGAAATGTAATAATGTAATTGTTTTTTCTTTATTTAAAGGCATTTTCCAATTGAAGTTTCAAATCAATGAGAAGGATATGAATGCAGTCCTACAAAAGCAGTTTTAGTTTTCTTGTAAATTAATTAAATAATTTTTAATTTTTGTTAACACATACGTACAAGGCCGTATCTAGGGGGGGGGGGGGAGGGGGATGGCAGGGATCAATCCCCCCCCCCCCCCGAATTAATACGATTAAATTTTTTTTTATAATATAAATATGCTTAATTGTATTTTTTAGAAGCATAGAAATCATGTAAAAAGTTAAGCTAAGATCACACGATTTGTACATTCGGCTAAAAATTTGCCAAATTCATAGGCAAACCGTGTGAACGGTAAATTTCATTTGACACAAATCACAAAAGCCAAATATTTAGCCTCTTGTGGCAAATCAAAAACAGCCCTTGTAGCCAAATCGTGTGAACACAAATGTGATACAGAAGGTAAATAAAAATGATGAAAATGGACAAATTTTGATTTGCCACTTGAATACAAATGATTGTGGCAAATATACAAATCTTTTTTGACAGCTATAAAATAAATTATGTTTAAAATAAAAAATATATAGAAATACAAGTTTTAAATTGGCCTCTTATAAGCTTCTGCTTTGGCCATAAGGGGAAAGAAGAAGTCTGGAAGAAACATTATACGGCGCACTGGCTTCTCTTTATAAAATGGAATACACAGATACCCTGCCATTTGAGATGCATAATTTTTTTATTTCAGTAATTTGAATTCCAATTTCGAAAAAAATTAATTTTTGAAATAAATATATAATATATATTATTTTCATTTAGTTTGAAGTTTAATGTCAATCAAATTGTTTTAATGGAGTACTTAGCTCTGTTCGTGGCCGCTGTAGTGCAGTGGGTAGAGTGCTCGCCTGCTATACCAGAGGTCTCGGGTTCAAACCCCAGTCCGAACAAACACGAAAAATTGTTTTCTAATTAATTAAAACTCAATCGTTGGGGTTTTAGAAACAGCGGCCACCTCTCGGCAGTGAGCGGCATACGCTCCGAGTGTATTTCTGCCATGAAAAAGCTTCTCAAAAAATGCATTCGCCGTTCGGAACCGGCATAAAACTGTAGGTCCACCCAATTAGTGGGACAAACAAAAGGAGCACACCTCGAATTGGGAGAGAAGCCCGGCCATAAACTCGTCAGAGTTATATTAGCGCCATTGTATTATTATATTATTATTTAGCTCTGTTCAATAACAAAAAATTATTACGAATTTTTCGTAAAAAATGACAGCTCTCCATATGAAAATGACAGTTTTTATGAAAAATAAGTTACAATTTTTTAGTAATTGAACACAGGTTTTGTCTCTTTTCAAGAATTGTTTTTGTATTTTGACTTTCGGCGGGTTTTTCAAACCAAATATACCAGAGAAAAAACGTAGTGTCATATAGGCCGAAGAAGCATTTTTTAACGTTTAGCTAGAAAAAATTAGGAATAATTTTTTATTCCTTATTGAGATAATTTTGTATAATGAATACATTTTTGACGTTATTCAATTATTCTTGCTAGTCACACAAGTATAATTTTTCATAAAGTGATTTTTCGAATACTTTCCCAAATTAGGAAAGAATATTTGCCCGAATCTGAACCGAATGTTTTCCCAAATGCTTTCCCGAATCTGAACCGAATATTTTTCCAAATACCGGATCCGAAACCGAACCCGAATACTTAACCTATTATTTTTCTAATAATTTCCCGAATCCGAACCGAATATAAATAAACATGAACCCCTGGTAATAACTCAGTCAGTTTCCGAGCGAATTTAACAAAACTATGCACGTGACTATATCCTACTATTAACCTAACCATTTCTAAAAATAATCGAAATTGATATATGATTTTGATCCTTCATTTGTTTCTAACTCCGAAAATAGTCATTCCGAGCAAAAAAGTAACATAATCGCTTTCATTCAAAATGAGTACATATACAAATTCTTCATATGCGATTTCGACGTATCTGCAACATTTCATTCACTTTTGTGCAACCAAAGTCAACATTTCACAATGACAATTTTTTTGGAGCTCGTTAGCACACGTATTCTATTGAATGAATTAAATTAACTTTATATCATCTTACAGAGAATTAAAAGAAGTATTATCCAGTTTTGAAATCGTGAAAATACATGTACTTATAATGATTTAATACCTATTTGATTAATTTTTGTTTGTTAATTTTTCATAAAATTTTCTTCCAAATAATGCCCAAGAAGAAGAAGCATACTTTTCTATATTTTTCATACGACTGTTTTATCATGATTGGTTAAATCGTGTGAACGAATGTGAACAAATTTGCCACTTTACTTCTATGTACAAATGTGTGGCAAATCAAAAGCTAATAAATCGGGCAAATCGTGTGAACGCAAAGCAAATCATTTGCACATCGATATCAAAATGGGCAAATGTGGCCAAATTTAAATTTGTCATTTTCTGTACAAATGCGTAAATCGTGTGATCTCGGCTTTAGTCTCAATTATTATTTGTATCTATGTATGTACTAGCAAGTACCCGGCTTACTTCGTTGCGCCGCAAAAATTAAATATACTGATGTTTAGCTTTGAGTAGAGTGTAAAAATGGGTTACTCATTCATATTTTGTGCTTGTTTTCTGCAAGGAATGTAATATACCACCCTCCTTTAGATGAAATGCAAACACTTTAAAATTAAACAACGTTATAAACAATACATTTATTAACAACAAAAAACTCAAAGTTATAATAATTCAAACAACGTTTTGTACCTACACAGAGCGAAAACCACCTAATAAAATAGAACAAAAGTAAGAAGATATCTCTATAGTTTTTCTTTAAGAAGAATCCCTACTTACTTTTAATGGGATAGTCTTTTTAATAAAATCAAGAAGAAATCTTCGAATATATATATTTTTATTAGGTTATCTAATTAAATTTATTATAAAGTTAGTCTTATATACTTACATATGTAAACTGAGTTCACAGTCGACAACAATAATGCGTAAAGAAAAGTTGAGTAGAAAGTTTTTTATTTATTGTAAGAAGGTATACTCTTAAATAAAATTAAAAAGATTTACCTCCCAAAAATAAGAAGAAATCTCTATGGAAATATCTTCGTCTCTGACTTCTGTACTCTTTTTGGGCCACGAAGCTGTTCAAAGAGATAATCTTCTTATTTTTATGAGGATTATTTGGCTCTGTGTACATTAGTTGGCAAATTAGTTCATAAAATAAGGTACATTTTGTTCATTAATTAAAAACTTCCGTGAACACAACATTTTTTGTTTTGTTGCCATTTCCAGGTATAAGAAAACTCTGGTTTTGTGGTGAACCAGTTCGCGACAGAGCGACATACATTTGACCGTGAGAAAACACCTCGTTGCGAAGGTCTACCCCAATATAGCTAAATGTTTGCCCTTGGTACTTACAAAAAAACGCAAATTTCACTCATACGACTCATGAAAAGGGAAGAATGTTCCATATAGTTTAAATCCGGACTGTAGTTAAATGCTGATTTCGTATGAATCGCCACATGTCTCCTCTGCATTCCTCGCAACCGTTAGTTCTCTAAACGATTTGCATGTTCAGCGACTGTCCCGTTTCTTCTGACTCTAATTTGGCGCCTGTTTCCAGAAGATATAGATAACTGCGGTTTTGCTTTTGGCATGTCTAATAATTGTTTAACAAAATCATAAACTTATAAATAACTTAATTGGGTAAGAGCTTAATTTAAAATTTTACCATTGAAATTAATGGTGATTTCGTTTCATCAAAAAAATGCGCATTTTTGTTACACTCTTCAATTTTCCGTTTTCGTTTGCAAAAGGAAGGTAAAACGTCAAATAGAATATGTCTTCTTTTTTTAGTGGTTTTATTAGGCTAGTGAATCTAGTGGTAATTTAGTGTAAAAAAACTACATAAGTTTTTCACTTGCTACCCTGTTTTCGTTTCCTAAAAATGTACACTTCAGTGGTGTAAAAAACTCACACTTTTTACCCTCTGAAGCTTTGACAGGGTAGCTGGTTGCACTGAAAATCAGCTGACGAAAATTTTATTTGACAGATAAATTTGGCGAAATTAATTGGATTTTGCAATAACAATTAAATATGGGTGATAAGCGAAACCTAATTATTCATGCACATAGCATAGCAAACGGGGCAGTTATGTATGTAATTTGAATTTGAAATGTTTTTTTTTTAGTTAATCCCCCAAAATGAAATCCTGGCTACGGCCTTGCATACGTATATCAATTCTTAATTATTTTCCATAAATAAATTAATATAATTAATGTGTAATTAATATATATATTAATATTAATAAATTATATTAAAAATTTTAAATAATAAAAAAATATTTCGGGGTTTTTATTTATAAAATGTGATCCAAAAAGTAATAAGAAAGGAATATAATGTGATCATAAAATTATATCACATATGATTCAAAAACTAATTGAAAAATGATTGTGAAAAACAATCAAATGTTATTCCAAAAAAAAATGAAGTAGAAGATTTCAATGATATCAAATTTGATCAAAAAATGATTGAAAAATGTTTAAAAATATGTATCATAAATGATTACTTAAGAATAATCATATTTAGGGTACATTTTTCTCACGACGATTCACTCATATTCCAATAGAAAATGTTTTTAAATTTGATCGTTTTTAATCATCTGGGGGTATGATATTTGAATATTTTTTGACGAAAATTTTCAAAAACTGCTGGCTGGGCTTGTGTACGTGTGAAAGCAGAAGAGAAAAAATTGGCACGCGTGCCTATGGGATGGCCATCTATGTTCTATAGCAGACCCCATGGTATAAGTATACCAGGTAAAACAAACGTCAAGTTTTCGTCGCCATATTAACCGCCTGACAATTAAGCAGATTATGACATTTCGTGCTGCCATACTCAATGATAAAAATCCTCCATTAAATGCATTTTTCACTGCTTTGTTTTAAAAATAAATTGTAACCATGGTATTCATAGTAACGAACTTTTTCAATTTGAATTGAAAGAAATTTTTTCAATTTGAAAAAATTACACATCCTGCAGTAAATTTGTTTCACTGCTGAATGATCATTGATGATTCTTCTGAGTACAATTTTTATTATTATTATTATTATTATTATTTTTTTTTTTGAAAAAAGCAAACCATTTATATGAAAAATTCAGCAGTCTTTATTTGAAAGTACTCACTGATGCCTCCTCAGTCATAGATGAATTTCATCAGTGATTCATAAAAGATTCATTTCGGATTTTTACTTCACGGAATATCAGTTTGGCCGTACTACAAAGTAGCCCCTTTCCGGTATTCTCGGTGAGTTTTTAATTTAGTTTAGTAGTTACGATCACTTTTAATTTAGGCTTTGTGATCACTCTGGTATATAGTTTGGGGAGGTTTTGGAGATTGATCTATTATAACTCCATATCGTCGCATAAAGTGCAATACCGCGTATCCGCTACCACCCAAATTTTACAGGAGACAGTAAAAACTGTTTTAATTCAAAACGGTTTGGAATTTTGCAAAACCACATCCACACCAAGGTAAATTTTTGGATTATATTCTTAATCCAAATATCACTTTGGCGAAAAACAGTTAAATGTGCAGTTATTGGCTTACTTATGTATTTATAAGCGGTTTTGCGTCTTTTATTTTGTTCAATAGTGACGTATAGGCGGTTTTGCAGGCATACGTAACAACTTTTCTTCAATAAAGCAAAGTTATAATCCATTTCGTGTTTATGAAGGTATAATCAACTTTAGTACATTACAGTACAGTTATAAAGCAATAACGCCTATTATTCGCGATATTGGTTCGAAAAATTTCCTTAAAAAAAGCGGTTTTGAAACTGTGTCATTATTTGGAATTGCGTTGTGTGAATCTCAAAATTGTTGCATGAATGGATGGGGACGGACGCCAGGAATGTATATTTGATGAAATCTCATTTTTGGCAAAAATGTCACGCGGTTTTGCACTTTAGACGACGATATGTATATACACCACCATACCAAGTGAGCATTTCAGTCTATATATGTATGTATGTACATATGTCCAATCCAATTACAAAAAAAATATGTACCCTAGATTTTAACAATATGAGTTGCTTATTTCTGCGGTGCAATAATACCAAATATGGCTGCAAAGACGGTGATATAAAATTTTTCCAATTTCCGACGATACCCTTTATTCGCGGAGAGTGGGTGAAGATTTGTGGAGTGAGCGAAGAGGAGCTACCGAAAGTTCCCTTTCTCTTTCTGTCCTTTGATTTCTGAAATACCCAAACTTTCAAACAAAAATCTACGCATTCAAAAAATAAAAGTCTGGCATCGCTATACTCCCAAACTGGCATAAGATCAAATTTCAAAAATCTGTTTTTTAATCAAAAAGACAGCGTCAAAATGACAATGCACATACCTGTATTTTTTATACCATGAGCAGACCCCAGAAAAACTAAAACTGAGATTGTGTTAGTGAGAACAGAGAGATTTATGCAACAGTGGTGTAAGAACCAATCATATGGAGTAAACGCACAAATATAGCGACGCTTTGAAAATAAAATAAACATTTGAATAATAATAAAAAAATGTATTACTAAGGAATTTTTAACTTGAAAAAATGTTTTATAAATTAATTTGGTTTCACCAATGTAAAATATTGGAAATTTCAATAGTAAAAAAGATATCTATAAGGAGTTTTTAGTGTAAAAAATGGCGGGGTGTAATAAGGCCTTTTGAAATAAGGCCTTTAAGGCCTTATTTCGCAACCAAAGTGAAATAAAGCCTTTATTTTGTCATTTTCAAATAAAAGGTCTTATTTCAAATTTAAAGCGCAATTAGGCCTTTTTTGAAATGTGCAATAACGCCTTTATTTATTTACGCGATAACTTATCCGTCTACGTCGACGTATGTGACTGACTTTGGTACGTTGCGGCGACGGATCCGTCGTACTTGTGACGATGTACATTTGAATGCTTTGTGGCCTACGCTGAAGGGTGTACTACGCAGAGGGACATCACCGTGGCGGTAGCCACGGTTGGGGCACACGTCCGGACGGATGGCGTAGCCCAGGGTTATTTTTTATAAGCGCGGCCGAAGGCCGCCAACGCAGAAAAGTGTTCTGCGCAAAAGCACTGTGGACCGGGCCATAGATATTACTCCGGAAAGAGAATTTTTTGTAAGCGCGGCCGAAGGCCCCCAACGCAAAAGCTGTTCTCCGCAAAAGTTTTTTCTTTATCTTCTCTTTCCTGAGTTATATCTATGGCCCAGTCCACAGGGCTTTTGCGCAGAACACTTTTCTGCGTTGGCGGCCTTTGGCCGCGCTTATAAAAAATAACCCTGGGCTACGCCATCCGTCCGGACGTGTGCCCCAACCGTGGCTACCGCCACGGTGATGTCCTTCTGCGTAGTACACCCTTCAGCGTAGGCCACAAAGTGAAATAAGACCTTTAAAACCTTATTTCACATTTGAAGTGAAATAACGCCTTATTCTTAAAAAAATTATTTATTTTTTCAATCGATAGCGAAATAAGGCCTTAAAGGCTTTATTTCAAAAGGCCTTATTACACCCCGCCTAAAAAATATGCATTAAAAATTCATTTGAGGAATATTCATTGAGAAACAGTTGAGAGTTGATATCATTTACGAAATTTTTTCAAAAGTACATAACTAAAGTTGTTAAGGTATGCAAGGATGGGGCGTAAGTTTTAATTAAAGATTTAGTAGAACCTTTAAGAATACAGCAAATTTTATTATATGAATTGAAAAATAAAGCATTGCAAGTTTGCAACTTGAAAATTTGGTTGCAGTAGAAAATTATTTATTATTCATGGTCATAAATACGCAATGACACACTGTCGCATAAACAAACAAAGCAACGCAGCCAGTGCTTGTGTTGCTTCTTCGCTGTCTAAACAACGACTGAATCAAAGAGCGTAAGACCATGTGTGTTATACTCATTAACTCACGTGCGTCGATTTGCCGGGCCTTGTTCTATAGTGATTTAACTCGAAGTTTTCGATTTCTGAGATTTTGCCATATATTTCAATAACTGGGCAATGCCTTAGAGTTTCGTCTTTTTTGAGTTAAATCCCTATTGAATAAAGCGTGCGATATGTACAATCTTATAAAGCCAAATCTCTCTTTGGCTGAGGGCATCCGTTCAAGAGGTTTCTACTTACTCCATGTGCTCATTACTATACCCAGTTGGGAAATTAATTATTTCCTCTCCTAAAACCTTACAACCATCAACTCTTATTTTATAAAATTCAGTGAAAACTTTTTACAGATAGCAATTCCATGTCGACCTAAGAAAACGTTCACACTGTTCGTCTTGGACGTTCCGGAGGAATTACCGGTTGAGGATATAAGGCATGCACTTTATAAGTTTGATTCGGTAGTTGAGGTAGTGCGTCTGCATTTCCAAAGCCAGCAGCCATTATTAAATGAAAAAATTCAAGAAGGTAAGTATATACAGTAATAAATATAGTATGGGGTGCTGTAAAGCGAACGGTAATAAAGAAAAATTGTACATTTATACATATGTCGAATTTATTTACTGATAATTTGAAAAAATATCAAAAAATTCCGGTATAGGGGAACATTTTTTCAATTTTGTGTATAAGTTTTTGAGATAGCGGTAATTTTGTGTTTTTTTGGGTATCACTTCATTCAAAAGTATTTTCGCTAGAGTTCAAGCACGATAACCGCAAGCAGTACCTACCTTGTACGAAAGATAACTAAACATACAACTTGAAGCGGTTGTTCAAAATCTCGCTGATCAATAGTTGGTCAAAATCAAAAATTTTTTTATTTGGATAAGTGAAATGTTTAGATTTTTTGCGATTTAAAAAAAATTATTTTAAAAATATGTGTTTTATAAGAAGTTTTATTTTTTGGTCGTTTTTATTTTCATAACTACTTCATTATTGAGCTCTCAAGACCATATTTTTTTTTTTTTATAAGGAAAAATTGGTGTGCAAAATTAATACTTTTTGGTAGAAGTTATTGATCCATTTCGGAGACCACCACATCTGTTCATCAGACTTCTTCTTGACATTTTTATTTTTTGGCGTCCGCCGAGATCGAACCTCGGATTTTCCGGTTGGTTATAAAGAAAATAGTGATCTGTCTGCTATATTGTGCTGGGCGCAATAAAATGTTATTTGTTTAAATGCAAATAAATCATATGTCGTACCTGTATGTAAAACTCAAATAGACCCGGCTGACATACCTACCGCATTTAGTAATTGGTACCTCCACCCTTGAGATCACTCACAAAATAAAAAACCTTGGGTTTATAATAAATAATAAACTTAGTTGCTGTGATCATGTTAACAGATTAGTAAGCAATGTTTGTTTTATTCTGCGTAGGTTGATAATGTCTGCAGCGCTTATGCCACAAGAAACACGCCAAAAACTCGCGATACAATTAATTGTGCCCCATTTCACATACGCGGAATTAGTATACAGTAAACTTGACTCGCAATCAGCAAATAAGGTAAATGTAGGCTTCAACAATGTAACACCTTATGTTTATGGCATGTCGTTATGCCCACATATCACCATGGCACGATAAAATTTTAGGTTGTAGTATTATGCCCGCGGGCGTTATTTCCAAAAAAAGGAAATAGAGCGCCCGCGGGCGTTGTTTTCTTTTTGAAAAAGAAATAAAGCCCGCGAATAAAATGAAATTAAAACCGAAGAATTACTGTAGGGGAACCACACAAACGTACGGATCCGGTCCAATGCCACAACTGCCAACAAAACATTATTGTACACCGTATTTCCATTAAATGTAAACCAACGTTAAAAGCATACAGCTGACTATCTAATGTTCGATTCCACTCAAACTTAGGTGCCTTACTTGTTTTTCTGTTTTGCTTTTTTTAAGTTATTTCATTTGCGCAGGCGGTCGCGACGTATTGTATGTGGGTGCAGTGAAATAACGTCCGTGGAATCAACGCCCGCAGGTGTTTCTTCCAAAATTTTACTTCTCTTTCGGAAGCACAATTAAGCCCGCATACGGGTTTTTTTTTTAAATATGGTGTATTAACTAGTGAAAAAAACGTTGCAGGCGAAAAATTGGAATAAAAAATCGCGCCGCAGGCGAAATATTTATATTTTCATTACTTATATTTACTTCATTTGTTTCTTTGCAAATTGTTAGATTATTGAATTTTTCACATTTCATTTTATTCCAAGTTTTTACTATTCAAAATTTCTTTATATTCAATTCTTATAACAACATTATTCTTCCTCTTTACTGGTCTTACAATAATTCTTTTAAATATTTCATTTCGAGTTAACGGAATCTTATTCATATACAAAATTCTCATACTTTTACTTAAAACATTAATTTTAGCTTATTCTATTGCGCCTTCAGCATTCTTGAATGGTATCTTTTCTTGTTTAAATTTCTTTATTGAATACTCTATTTCATCCTTATTTAAAATTATTGAGTTTATAACTTATACTCGTAATTTCGCTCATTGAATGGCGTATTTGATATTGTTTATCTTTAATTAATCTTATTTTATTTTGTAAATCTATGTATACATATATATATAAAAATCAAGCCTATTTCTTTGTCGCCGGCTTTCGCCCAAACGCGTGGAGGGATTTGGACCAAATTTACACACCAGATGAGTGCCTTGCCATAGACGGTTTATACTCGTATGCATATTTTTTTCATATCCGGAAGTCGGTTCCCTAGATATAGGTCAAAAGGTCAAACGTGGATCCGGCTTTCCCCTGAATATTTTTGGTCAATATTGGTATCAAATGAAAGGTATTGAGCAGGGAATTTACATAAAAGAGTAATCATTGTGATTCCTAGGTCGGGTCTCCAGATATGGGTCAAAACGTGGACCCGATGACCCTCAAATATTTCTGAGCGATATTGGTATCAAATCAAAGGTCTTGATGAGTACTTCAACACAGGAATCTTTTATTTGTGATGTCTAGGCCGGGTCTCTAGATATGGGTCAAAACGTGGACCCGGATGACTTTCGAATGTTTTTGGCCGATATTTGTATCATATGAAAAGTATTGATGAGGAATGAGGACTTGAACATAGAACCCTTTTAATTATGATGCCTAGACCGGGTCTCCAGATATGGTCAAAACATGGACCCGATGACCCTCAAATATTTCTGAGCCATATTGGTATCAAATCAAAGGTCTTGATGAGGACTCCGACACAGAACTATTATAATTGTGATGCATAGGCCGGGTCCCCAGATATGGGTCACAACGTGGACTCGGATGAAACCGAAAAGTGGGAATCATGGCTTCAATACAGAGATGTTCTAGATGTAATGCTCAACCTAGTTCCCTGGGTAAAGCGCAATAAAAAGGAAGATGAAAATCGAATTGAATGGGAATTCAAGGGGAAGGAAACGAAAATAGAATGGGAGAGCGAAGGGGAGAGAGAGAGATTGGGAGTGGAAGAGGGTGACGAATGAGAGGGGGAGAGGAAAGAAGAGGTAAGGGAAAGGAAAAGGAAACGGAGATGAAAGAGGGAAAGCGAGTGAAAGTCTAAGAGAGGTCGGGTCTCCAGATGTGGATCAAAGCGTGGACCCGAATGACCCCAGAATATTCTTAAGATATATTGGTATCAATTTTTATCGAAACCCGCTGAACGCAGAAGAAAGGGGAGACCTCCACTGCGTTGGGGAGATCAGGTGGACAGTAATGCTGACTCCCTAGGTATTCCCAAATGGACCTTTGCGCGTTGGCGTGGGCGAGTATCGACGGAGATTTAACGATGAGCTGTACGAGCTTTACACAGACATCGACATTGTTCAGCGAATAAAGATCCAGCGGCTGCGTTGGGCAGGTCATGTCGTGAGAATGGACGAAGGCGCTCCGGCCAAGAAAGCATTTCTATCGAAACCCGCTGAACGCAAAAGAAAAGGGAGACCTCCACTGCGTTGGGAAAATCAGGTGGGCAGCGATGCTGCCTCCCTAGGTGTTCCCAAGTGGCGCCATGCTGCACGAAACAGAAGCAATTGGCGCGCTCTGTTGGACTCGGCTAGAATCGTCTAGACGGTTAAGCGCCAATCAAGAAGAAGAATGCAAGGGGAAGGAAACGAAAATATAATGGGAGAGCAAAGGGAAGAGAGAGAGATTGGGAGTGGGAAAGGATGACGGATGACAGTGGGAGAGGAAAGGAGAGGTAAGGGAAAGGAAAAGGAAACGGAGAAGAAAGAGAGAAAGTGAGTGAAAGTCTAAGAGAGGTCGGGTCTCCAGATGTGGATCAAAGCGTGAACCCGAATGACCCCGGAATATTTTTAAGATATATTGGTATCAATTACAGGTGTTGACCAGGGCAGCTACATAGAGCTATTTTTATTGTGATTCTTAGGCTCGGTACTCAATTATGAGGAGAGGATGCCACGGGATGTTTTTGAACAAAGATGGTATAAAATAAGAAGTGGAATGATGGACTATGTTATGCTAAACCTGGTTCCCTAGGGAAAGGGAAAGGGGAAGGGTAATGACAATGGGGAAAGGCAAATGCAAAGGGATGAAAAAGAAGAGGGAGAAATTAATGAAAATGGAATGAAGAGGATGGGGAGAGAGACAGTAAGAAAGGGAATTAGAGAAATAATAAGAGGGGGAATTCAAGGGGAAGTAAACGAAAATATAATGGGAGAGCGAAGGGGGAGAGAGAGTGATTGGGAGTGGGAAAGGGTGACGAATGAGAGGGGGAGAGGAAAGGTAAGGGTAAGGAAAGGGAAAGGAAAGGGAAAAGGAAAGGGGAAGGAAAAGGAAACGGAGATCAAAGAGGGAAAGGGAGTGAAAGTCTAAGAGAGGTCGGGTCTCCAGATGTGGATCAAAGCGTGGACCCGAATGACCCCGGAATATTTTTAAGATATATTGGTATCAATTTCTATCGAAACCCGCTGAACGCAGAAGAAAGGGGAGACCTCCAATGCGTTGGGAAGATCAGGTGGACAGTGATGCTGACTCCCTAGGTATTCCAAAATGGCGCCATGCTGCACGAAACAGAAATAGCTCGCGTGCTTTATTAGACTCGGCCAAAATCGTCTAGACGGTTACGTGTTAATTAAAGTAAGTAAAGGCATTAAATGAAGGGTATTTTACAGAGAAAATTTACATAGAAATGAATTTATTATGATTCCTAGGTCGGGTCCCAAGATGTGGGTCAATACGTGGACCAAGGGATATTTCTCAGGGATATTGGTATCAAATGAAAGATTTTGAGCAGGAATTTTATATGGAGCTGTACCCATTATGATTCCCAGATATGGGTCAAAACGTGGACCACGGAATATTTCTCAGGGATATTGGTATCAAACGAAAGGTTATGAGCATCACTTCCATAGAAATAAAGTTATTATCATTCCTATGTCGGGTCCCAAAAAATGGGTCGAAACGTGGACGGATGGCCACGGAATATTTATTTATATATAGGTATGAACCCATTATTCCTAGGTCGGTTCCTCAGATATGGGTCAATACGTCAACCTGGAAGACCCCGGGATGTTGCTGAGCAATACCGATATAAAATTACAGGTGTTGACCAGAGCAGCTACATAGAGCTATTTTTATTGTGATTCTTATGCCTCAGACACACATGTGCTATGAATATTATCATATCAATACTATGATTTGGCTATACTATGAAAATTTTCAATTAAACTACAATATGAGAGTGACACATATGTGGTATAGATCGCAATATTTCTACTATACTACGATGTGTGTCTCTAGCATTAGGCTCGGTACGCAATTATGGGCAGAGGAGTGGACCCGGATGCCACAGGATGTTTTTGAACAACGATGGTATAAAACAAGTAAGGAAGCCTAAGTTCGAGTGGAATCGAACATTAGATACTCAGCTGTATGCTTTCATTGTTTGTTTGCGTTTGATGGAATTACGGTGTATTTTATATAAAGCGAGTGCTGCATTAAGTGGGCGTAGCCACGCCCATTTTAAACATTTTTATCAGTCATCCAATAAGCATATAAATATTATTCTTTGTGCAGGTCCTTCCTCCAACCCTTTAGCCTCAAAAGTTTAGTACGTATGGGAGGAGCAATGCCCCATTTTTCGATAAATCTTTTCTTTTTTTTTTTGGTGAAGATGGTATTGATATCGTATATCTGCATAGCGATTTCTATATACATGCCATGAACGCTTTTAGGGATATTAGCCTTAAAAATTAAGAACGTATGGGAGGTGCCACGCCCCCTTTTCCCAAAACTACTGTTTTTTTTCATAAGCATGCTATTGATATCGTTAACCTCCTGATCAATTTTCAGGTCCCAACCTTAAACGCTTTTATAGATATTCAGCTTGAAAATTTAAGTTCGTATGGGAGGTGCCACGCCCCCTTTTCCGATAACCTACACTTTTATGCGCAAAAATTGTTTTGATATCATATAGCTCTGTACCAATTTCCAGGTCCCTGACTTAAATTCCTTTAAAGATATTCAGCTTAAAAAATTAAGTGTTGTTGGTAGGAGCCACGCCCCCTTTTCGTATAACACCTATTAGTTTGCGTTAATATGGAATTGTTATCGTTTATCTCCACACCAATTTCCAAGTCCCTAGCGTAAACAATTTTAGAGATATTCAGCATGAAAAATTAAGTTTGTATGGGAGGTGCCACGCCCCTTTTTCCGATAACCCCCTCTTTTTTGCGTGGGAATGGTTTTGATATCATTTAGCTCTATACCAATTTTCAGGTCCCTACCTTGAACAGTTTTAGAGATAATCAGCTTTCAACATTAAGGTTGTATGGGAGGTACCACGCCCCCTTTTCTGATAACCCCCACTTCTCTGAGTGAGAAGGGTTTTGATATCACCTACCTCTATACCAATTTTCAGCTCCCTACCTTGAACTGTTTTAGAGATAATCAGCTTTAAAAATTAAGGTTGTATATGAGGTGCCACGCCCCCTTTTCTGATAACCTACACTTTTATGCGCAAAAATTGTTTTGATATCATATAGCTCTGTACCAATTTCCAGGTCCCTGACTTAAATTCCTTTAAAGATATTCAGCTTAAAAAATTAAGTGTTGTTGGTTGGAGCCACGCCCCCTTTTCGTATAACTCCTATTAGGTTGCGTTAATATGGAATTGTTATCGTTTATCTCCACACCAATTTCCAAGTCCCTAGCGTAAACAATTTTAGAGATATTCAGCATGAAAAATTAAGTTTGTATGGGAGGTGCCACGCCCCTTTTTCCGATAACCCCCTCTTTTTTGCGTGGGAATGGTTTTGATATCATTTAGCTCTATACCAATTTTCAGGTCCCTACCTTGAACAGTTTTAGAGATAATCAGCTTTCAACATTAAGGTTGTATGGGAGGTACCACGCCCCCTTTTCTGATAACCCCCACTTCTCTGAGTGAGAAGGGTTTTGATATCACCTACCTCTATACCAATTTTCAGCTCCCTACCTTGAACTGTTTTAGAGATAATCAGCTTTAAAAATTAAGGTTGTATGGGAGGTGCCACGCCCCCTTTTCTGATAACCCTCACTTTTCTGAGTGAGAAGGGTTTTGATATCACTTACCTCTATACCAATTTTCAGCTCCCTACCTTGAACTGTTTTAGAGATAATCAGCTTTAAAAATTAAGGTTGTATGGGAGGTGCCACGCCCACTTTTCTGATAACCCCCACTTTTCTGGGTGAGAAGGGTTTTGATATCACCTACCTATATACCAATTTTCAGCTCCCTACCTTAAACTGTTTTAGACATAATCAGCTTTAAAAATTAAGGTTGTATGGGAGGTGCCACGCCCCCTTTTCTGATAACCCCCACTTTTCTGGGTGAGAAGGGTTTTGATATCACCTACCTATATACCAATTTCACTGTAGGGAGGTCAAAATATCACAGCGAAACGCCGAGACACCCCAACTAAATTTTTGGCTGTAGAATACGATGGCATTTACAGAAAGTCAAAGTTAGCTCTTGTTTTCGAGATATTGAGGAAAGAAGTTTCAGAGCTCTGAAGGTAATTTTTTTTCCGTCTATAAACTTTACTCAGGCTTGGAACCCTTTACGCGCATAATAATTTTGACAGTTGCTCTTACTTAATTGGGGTATTCTAAATTCAATGCCGCCTTTAGTTTTCCCAAATTGGCTCCGGTTTTCGAGATAACGGTATTTAAAAATTACCATCAATTTGGACTTTTTTGTTAATAACTCAGTCAGTTTATGAGATAGATTGCCAAAACTTTGCAGGTGACAATATTTTAGTATTTCCTTAACTATTTCTGAAAATACTTGAAATCGGGTGACTATAACATATAGCTGCCATACAACCGATGTTTCAGATGTGGACATTTATGGGTATAACTTTGCTATTTAAACAGCTAAGGACATGCAACTTTGGAGAATTTGTACTCGTATTAGCCTTAATCTATTCCCTGAAAATTGCCAAGATCGGGTCACTATAACATATAGCTCCCATACAACTGATTGTTCAGATATATGGTTTTGCACATTTATTTCCTTATAACTCCGAAAATAGTCATTCTGCGTGAAAAGGCAATATAAATACTTTCATTCAAAATTAATAGGTGAAAATTTTTCTCATATACGATTTCCACATATCTGCATCAGTTATTGCACTTTTATGCAACCAAAGTTGAAATTTCACCATAGGCATTTTTTTCAAGCCCAATAACTCATATATCGTATTAAATGAATTAGATGATATTTACATCGTCTTACAGGGAATTAAAAGAACTATTACGCAGTTTTTAAATGAAGAAAATATATGCATGTTTAAGGATTTTATATGTATTTATAGTAAAATTTTCCTACAAAACTATTGTTGAAAACTATTGAAGCATACTTTTAGGCATTATTTGAAGAAGAATTGTATGAAAAATTAACAAAAAATTATTCAAATGCGTATAAAATCCTCAAACATGCATATATTTTCTTCATTTAAAAACTGCGTAATAGTTCTTTTAATTCTTTGTAAGACGATATAAAGATCATCCAATTAATTTAATACGATATATGTGTTATTGGGCTTGAAAAAATGCCTATGGTGAGATTTTAAACTTGGTTGCACAAAACTGCAATAACTGATGCAGATACGTGGAAATCGTATATGAGAAAATTGTTCACCTATTCATTTTGAATGAAAGTGTTTATGTTGCTTTTTCACGCAGAATGACTATTTTCGGAGTTATAAAAAAATAAAAGTGCAAAACTATATATCTGAACAATCAGTTGTATGGGAGCTATATGTTATAGTGACCCGATCTTGACAATTTTCAGAGAATAGATTAAGGTCAATACAGGTAGAAATTCTCCTAAGTTTCATGTCCTTAGCTGTTTGAATAGCGAAGCTATACCCATAAATGTCCACATCTGAAAAATCGGTTGTATGGCAGCTATATGTTATAGTCACCCGATTTCAATTATTTTCAGAAATAGTTAAGGAAATACTAAAATATTGTCACGTGCAAAGTTTTGGCAATCTATCTCATAAACTGACTGAGTTATTAACAAAAAAGTCCAAATTGATGGTAATTTTTAAATACCGTTATCTCGAAAACCGGAGCCAATTTGGGAAAACTAAAGGCGGCATTGAATTTAGAATACCCCAATTAAGTAAGAGCAACTGTCAAAATTATTATGCGCGTAAAGGGTTCCAAGCCTGAGTAAAGTTTATAGATGGAAAAAAAATTACCTTCAGAGCTCTGAAACTTCTTTCCTAAATATCTCGAAAACAAGAGCTAACTTTGACTTTCTGTAAATGCCATCGTATTCTACAGCCAAAAATTAAGTTGACGTGTTTCGGCGTTTCTCTGTGATATTTCAAAAGTTAAAAATTTACCTACAGTGTTTTCAGCTCCCTACCTTAAACTGTTTTAGAGATAATCAGCTTTAAAAATAAGGTTGTATGGGAGGTGCCACGCCCCCTTTTCTGATAACCCCCAATTTTCTGGGTGAGAAGGGTTTTGATATCACCTACCTCTACACCAATTTTCAGCTCCCTACCTTGAACTGTTTTAGAGATAATCAGCTTTAAAAATTAAGGTTGTATGGGAGGTGCCACGCCCCCTTTTCTGATAATCCCCACTTCTCTGAGTGAGAAGGGTTTGGATATCACTTACCTCTATACCAATTTTCAGCTCCCTACCTTGAACTGTTTTAGAGATAATCAGTTTTAAAAATTAAGGTTGTATGGGAGGTGCCACGCCCCCTTTTCTGATAACCCTCACTTTTCTGAGTGAGAAGGGTTTTGATATCACTTACCTCTATACCAATTTTCAGCTCCCTACCTTGAACTGTTTTAGAGATAATCAGCTTTAAAAATTAAGGTTGTATGGGAGGTGCCACGCCCACTTTTCTGATAACCCCCACTTTTCTGGGTGAGAAGGGTTTTGATATCACCTACCTCTACACCAATTTTCAGCTCCCTACCTTGAACTGTTTTAGAGATAATCAGCTTTAAAAATTAAGGTTGTATGGGAGGTGCCACGCCCCCTTTTCTGATAATCCCCACTTCTCTGAGTGAGAAGGGTTTGGATATCACTTACCTCTACACCAATTTTCAGCTCCCTACCTTGAACTGTTTTAGAGATAATCAGTTTTAAAAATTAAGGTTGTATGGGAGGTGCCACGCCCCCCCCTAACATTTTTTAATTTTTTCTTCGTCTAAACCTTCGCGGGGTAACAACAAACAAACCCCCCTAAGGAAGTATTTGATTTGGTTCAGCCGTTTTCAAGTTTTAGCGTTACAATTAAACACCAAATCATTTTTATATATATAGATCTCTATCTATCTCGATTATTTCATTCTGTTACAATCCACCGTTATGTGATTAAAACTATAATACTCGGTGTACTAGTACAGCTGAGTATAATGAGAAGTGGAATACAGGACTATGTTATGCTAAACCCGTTCCCTAGGGAAAGGGAAAGAGCAAGGGTAATGAGAATGGGAAAGGCAAATGCAAAGGGATGGAAAAGAGGGATAAATTATTGAAAATGGAATGAAGAGGATGGGGAGAGAGACTGTAAGACAGGGAATTAGAGAAATAATAAGAGGGGGAATGCAAGGGAGAAAGACAGAAAAGGAGAGGTAAGAGACAGCAGTAGAGAAAGGGAAGCGGGAATTTGGCGGTAAAGCAAAAAGAAACCGGAATAAATGAAAGGAAAGGGAAAGATAAATGGAAAGGGAATAATTGAGGGAAAGGGATTGGGAGACTAATACGAAGAAAAAAGGTATAAAGACATTTTTTCCTTCACTTTTTTTTAAACTTATCTGACTTTTGCTGAGGTAGGCAGCCCGTGGAAAGTTCGGTATCTAGATACTTCCAACTTATTTTAAAGTGTGCCGTTTTTCGCTTCTAATGCCTATAATAGGAAGTGGGTCAAAGCAAAGCTTGGCCGGGTACAGCTAGTTTATTATAATATCCGTTATTATATTTTCGTTTTTTTTTATGGAGTTTAGCATTTTATTGAAAATATTAGTTATGTTATTTATTATCTTTTCAAAGAGGTTATTTATAAATATTTGGATACTGTTGTTTTGGTTTAGAATATTTAGATTATCGTTCATTATATTAAGATCTTTATTATCCGGGGAACCGGCTATAAATTTTCATGCCGTTCCCAATATATCAATCTCTTTTCTCTTAAAATGTCTACGGGCTTTAGGGTATTAAGAAGTTCAAAGGTTTGCGTGGCTTATTGTTTAAGGATGGAATAAAGGGAATTGTCATTAGTGTTCCGTCTTGTATTTTAGCGAGTCCATTGTCTATCGTTACCAATTGAGCCTTACTGTAGTCTAATACTTCAATGTCGGAGAGTGTAATCGAAATCGTAGTCCAAATGATCAAAAGTCTTAGGTAGTCCATATTCGCTAAAATTTTGATTACCCCAGATTTTTTATGCCAGGTATGTAGATGACATCATCTTCCTCGTATCGGAAAATAAAGAAGAACAAAGAAAAATGGAAAAATCAACTACTTAGACTTAACAATTAAAATAACAAAAAGACTAACAAATTTACTTAAATGTACAGAAAACCCACAGCGACAGATACAGTAATACATAATAAATCTAGCCATCCTCAACAACACAAGAACGCCGCTTTCAGACATTTATTAACACGACTTGAACGAACTCCGTTAAAAAAAGAAGCTTACAACAAGGAACTCAGCACAATATACACAATATCAGAGAACACCGGATATCAAAAAAGTTTGGTGAAGAAGATACAAAAAACATAATTTCAAGAAAATCGGAAAACAAAGAAAACAGAGAAATGGGCAGTCTTATCATATACCGGAGCAATATCTTACAATTGGCTAAAGTTTTCCAACAATATAACATTAATGCAGCATTTAAAACGAGGAACAGCATGGGAAAACTTCTACGAAACAAAATTAACAAGGAAGACATTATAAAAATTGACTTGCGAATGCCAAAATAGCTATATACAAACAGGACGCCAAATAAAGACGAGATATCGAGAGCAAGCAAGGGATTACAGTAAGAAAATAAGGAACTCATCAACGACAGTGAAATCAAATTTCGGCAACCACATGAAAATAGGAAAAACAGCTAAAATTCTCCACATACAACATAAGGAAAAACGGCTTAACGTATTAGAAAATATATATATTACTAGCTGACCCGGCAAACCCAGTTTCACTGGGAACTGCATACGTTTGAATTGGAAGGGCAAATCTGTTGAAGATAAGGGAATCCTGGGAAGGAAGCATTCCTCTCCCTTGGACGGGCCTTTCAAAATGCTTGCCACTATTAAATTGTCCATTAGCTTCGTAACAATCAGTCGTGTACCATTGCACAGTTTGGGAGCTTGAAGATTGCGTAGCATAATAACAGACCCAACTTTGAGACGCAAATGATGAGGAGGCATTGCAGGCAAATCCAGAGAGTTTAATAACTCCACTGGGTAATTTACTACTTCGTCTTCATTTTCAACGCGATCAATAGATTTATAAGAACGTAGATCTTCCGGAATGTGATTTTGAATCGTCCAATTCAAGTAGTTGACATCAGTATTTTTTGCTTCTAAAATTGCGCATGCGGCTAACCATTCGTAGTTAACATAATTTTGAGTGATATTTTGATATACACTGCTAATTAGTTCATCCTTACTTGAAGCGAATTGGCAAATCGCAGTTGGAATCGATATTAATCCACTGCCAGGATCTATCGGAACTTGTCCATTGCCGATTCGTAGCAGCTCTTTTGAAAAAGCCTCTGCAGTGCTATCGTGTTGCAGCAAAACTCGCATATTGATGGACAATGAAATGGTTTTAACAAACCTCCAGAAATGCGATGACTTCAGACATGCGTTTATCTCATCCACCGCTGTTGATTTTGGAATCACGGGTGGTGTTTGTCTGAAGTCGCACGCCAGCAATATCTTCACTCCTCCAAAGCAACGATCATTATTGCGCAAATCTCTCAATGTTCGGTCGAGTGCTTCTAATGATCGTTTGTGGGCCATTCTGCACTAATCCCATATGATCAATTTACAGTTTTTAAAAACTTGTGTCATTGCTGATTGCTTTGAAATATTGTAAACAGGACTTTCGTGTATTTGCAAGTTTAATTGAAGCTTTAATGCTGAATGTGCCATTCTTCCACCTTCCAACAGTGTTGCAGCAATTCCGGTAGATGCAAGAGCTAATGTAATACCACGGGCGCATCGAGAAAAAAAATGCCACAGTTTCCATTATCTACAGCGTTTATTAGTTGATTGTACGCACTGCTTTGCTGTTGATTCAACAGTAGAAAATTTGTTTGTACTTGTTGTTGCAAGTGAGTTATATCGTAAGCACGCTCGCCATGAACGCTTTTAGGGATATTTAGCCATAAAAATTAAGATCGAATGGGAGGTGCTACGCCCCCTTTCCCAAAACAACTGTTTTTTTTTTTTTTCATAAGCATCCTATTGATATCATTAATCCCTGATCAATTTTCAGGTCCCAACCTTAAACGCTTTTATAGATATGCAGCTTGAAAAATTAAGTTTGTATGGGAGGTGCCACGCCCCCTTTTCTGATAACCCCCACTTTTATGCGTGGGAATGGCTTTGATATTATTTAGCTTTATACCAATTTTCAGCTCCCTACCTTGAAAACTTTTAGAGATAATCAGCTTGAAAAATTAAGATTAATTGGCAGGTGCCACGCTCCCTTTTCCGATAACCTACACTTTTATGCGCAAAAATTGTTTTGATATCATAAAGCTCTGTACCAGCGTTGCGTGATTCGAATCAATTTTGATTTAAAATCAACTTTCAAATAAAGAATCAACTTGATTCGTGATTCAAATTATTTTCAAATCAAAGATAATTTTTATTTGTGATTCATTTCTCAAAAGAATCAAAAATACCCTCTGATTGGTGATTCAAACTGTTTTCAAATCAAAGATAAATTTGATTTGTGATTCTTTTCTCAAAAGAATCAAAAATACCCTTTGATTCGTGATTCAAACCATTTTCAAATCAAAGATAAATTTGATTTGTGATTCATTTCTCAAAAGAATCAAAAATCTTTTTTGATTCTTGATTCAAAAAATATCTTTGATTCGAATCAAATTTTTGATTCGAATCAAAAATTTTATTCGAATCAATAATTTGATTCGAATCAAAAATTTATTTAGAATCAAAAATACTGTAGCATATCAGAAATATTCAAGTACATTCTCGGTAACTTAAAACACAAAAATGTATAAAATGCACCAAAAGTGCAACAACAGCCAAATTGTATGCTGACGCCAAATATGTAGATATGTATGTACATATATACATATGTATTTCTGATTGTCGTATTTACGTTTGTGCTACGCCGTACGTACATGCATACATACATATGTATGTATGTGCATAGGCACTTGGGTGCATACCCTGCAAAAATCATTGGATTATATGCTCCATTTGTGGTAAGTTGGAGTACTTTCAAAGTGACCACTAACATAGCCCAAGCGACCGATTCGTGTATCTGCATCGGTTCGTAGTTAGCCGAACATAACAAAAACCAAATTTTTATCGCGACGAAGACGATATGTGTATCCATACATAGCTACATACATACATATGTTTGAATGTATACACGTCATTCGTCGTCGTCGCGATAAACATTTGGTTTTTGTTGTTATGTTCGGCTAACTGTTAGGTACTCCATCAATTAATCCAATGTAGGTACTTCATGGATTAATATGATTGTTAAGCGGGACTGGAGTATATACTCCATTGCAATGACATGCAATGTTAAATGGACCATATTTTTTGTATGAAATGTGGCAAGTTCTGGAGTAAGCGGTTGGTCCATAGCGAGCACTCCATGGATTAGCGAATGGAGTACTCGGAATTTTTGCAGGGTATGCATACATACATATGTATTATACATATGTACATATGCCCTGCAAAAATCATTGGATTATATGCCCCATTTGTGGTAGGTTGGAGTACTTTCAAAGTGACCACTAACATAGCCCAAGCGACCGATTCGTGTATCTGCATCGGTTCGTAGTTAGCCGAACATATACATATATGTACATATCTACATAGATTCTATGTCATAGAAGTAAGAATTAGAGTAGATATACATGTATTATAGTAAATAAGTAGTATGTACATAAGAAATTTTGTGTATAGGTAAATAAGAATCAATTTTACCAATAAATTCCCTGATTGAATTGCTGTTCGTAAAGAAATACAACAAACCACTTTCGTTTAATTTGAACGGGTTTAAAATATACATATGTATGTATGTACCTATAGTGAATCCTAAATATATTTCAATTAAAAGATACTTTTAGTACGAGGTCATTTTGGGTAAATGCGTTATTATTATTTATTTTTAAATTCTGTTATTTTATTCTTTTATTGGGTTCATTCAATGTATGTAAAATATATAAATTATAAGTACATAAGTACCCAGCCAGCAAAATCATCGTAAACGAGCTCGTAAACGGATGTTTTCTCGCAGAAAACTCTAATAAAATATCGTTTATGATAGCCGTTTACGATTCGCCTACGAATACTGTTTCGCTTTAAAATGTTCAGTGCCTACGAGTGTCGTAAATGTATCGAAAAAGCGCTCGTATATGAATCTTTTTACGTCCGTTTTTTTTATCGTAAATGTAGAAATTTTACAAACATACATACTTTTAAAATATTGAGTTTGAAATTTTTCGTTTTCTTTTTTTTTTTGACATGATAGAAAAAAGTTTATTTTGTTATTGTTTTCTTATTCGAGAACAGCTCGTAAATCGCAATGTTCGTTAAATGTACGGTACCTTGCTGGCTGGGTGGGTAAGTACATATGTGTGGATATGTATAAGAGAAATTTACATATGTATGTATATACATTTACATATTAATTGGTAAGTACATATGTACATGCATCTTACATAAGTATGTATATATGTGTTAGATTACATCTGTATTTTATATGGAAATGAAGTCAGGAGGTGAGAATTTTCACTAATATTTTTTTGTTCTTTTATCACGAGAGAGAAATGCAAAAAAATATGCTCCTCTCTCGCAAGAAGCGATCAAAAAAAAAATCCAGTTTTTCCACTTGTGCGCGAAAAATAACAAAACAATATTTCTCCTTCCTTCCTTCCTTAATTGGCACGTAACCGTCTAGACGATTCTGGCGGAATACAATAGAGTGCGGCAATTGTTTCTGTTTCGTGCAGCATGGCGCCACTCACATGTGAGACAAACTGATCGCGAAAACTAACAAAGCATTCGCGAAAACAGTTTATCACGAACATTTTTCAGCTACGTTGTAGGGAAGGATATACATACATACAAGCAGATTTTCGCAGTTGCCTTAGCCAGCCATTTGCGCGTACATATGTATGTATATTCCCACCAAAAAATCTAAGCCTTTTTAAGAATTAAAACCGCAGATTTTAAGGCAACCGAAATCAGGCCTGAAAATTATAAAGGCAGCAAATTTGTATGGCGTAAGGCTTAAAATAAGGCTGATTTTCCTGTGTTGATGTCATCACGCCATAAGGAGTACTCTCTCTCTGAGAGCACACCTTATTCCTAATGCTTATCCGCCATGCGAAATAAGGCCTAGATAATAAATAATGCCATGTTAAATGGACCATATTTTTTATATGATATGTGGCAGGTTGAGGAGTACTCGGTTGGTCCATAGCGAGTACTCTATACACGCGTGCATGGAGTACTCGGCTTTTTTGCAGGGATTCTTTTGTATGCATACACCCAACCATAATTCATTCATCCTTTCATTCATTTATTCGTTATATATATGTATGTAAGTATATACATACATATGTATGCGCAAGTGCTTGGCTAAAGCAACTGCGAAAATCTGCTTGCATTTCCTCCCATACAACGCAGACGTTTGTTGAAATTTTAGATTTTTTGCATTTCAACTCGCGGGGGTGGTGGGATCACGTACTAAAGTATTTTTTATATGAAATAAAGTTTTGATTCAAAATAATTTTTGATTCGAATCAAAAGTTTGATTCGAATCAAAAATTTTATTCGAATCAAAAATTTGATTCGAATCAAAAATTTTATTCGAATCAAAAATTTGATTCGAATCAAAAATTTTATTCGAATCAAAAATTTTATTCGAATCAAAAATTTGATTCGAATCAAAAATTTATTAAGAATCTTGATTCGAAATCAAGTTTGAATCAAGAATCAAAAAAGATTTTTGATTCTTTTAAGAAATGAATCACAAATCAATTTTATCTTTGATTTGAAAATAGTTTGAATCACGAATCAAAGGGTATTTCTGATTCTTTTTTGAAACGAATCACAAATAAAATTTATCTTTGATTTGAAAATAGTTTGAATCACGAATCAAAGGGTATTTCTGATTCTTTTTTGAAACGAATCACAAATAAAAATTATCTTTGATTTGAAAATATTTTAAATCAAGAATCAGAAAATATTTTTGATTAGTGATTCAGTCAAATCAAAATCACGCAACCCTGCTCTGTACCAATGTCCAGGTCCCTGCCTTAAATCCTTTTAGAGATATTCAGCTTAAAAAATTAAGGGTGTATGGTGCCACGCCCCCTTTTTCGATAACCCCCACTTTTATGCGGGAGAGTGGTTTTAATGTGATTTGGCTCTATAGAAATTTTCAGGATCCTGCCATTTATTCTTTCTGATATATTCAGCTTCCAACGCTATGTTTGTATGGGAGGTGCCACGCCTCCTTTTCGTATAACTCCTATTATTTTGCGTTAATATGGAATTGTTATCGTTTATCTCCACACCAATTTATAAGTCCCTACCTTAAACAATTTTAGAGATATTCAGCTTGAAAAATTAAGTTTGTGTGGGAGGTGCCACGCCCTTTTTTCTGATAACCCCAATTTTCTGCGTGAGAAGGGTTTTGATATCACCTACCTCTGTACCAAATTTCAGCTCCCTACCTTGAACTCTTTTAGAGATAATCAGCTTTAAAAATTAAGATTGTATGGGAGGTGAAACGCCCCCCTAATATTTTTTAATTTTCTCTTTGACTAAACCTTCGCGGGGTTACAACAAACAATATATATATAAATGCTATAAAATACTTTAAATTAATTTTAGATTTGTATTTATGTAAGTACATGAGATCTTTTTACAAAGCAAACGGAACAATTCCATTAATATTGCGCAGGGTTGCATTGAACTATCATATGTTTTACTATATTTTCCAGTGTGAATTTTTGGCGGTTTTCCGCTCTTGTGTGCGGAAAACGATTAATATTGACCGTGTAGCATCGAGTATTGATGGATCGCGATTCTGGATCGCAATATTGACAATAAACGAATTGAAAGTGAAAGTGTGAAAAGGACGGAAGTAAAATATTTTAAGCCTCAGAGGGAGAAAAATATTGCAATATATATATTGAACGTGTATGAATCGCGAATACACTGTAGCGTATGCCTATGTATGTCGATACATATTGCATATTATTGTTCCCTTCAAATGTTCACACTACAGCTGTTTTTTATCAAAAACAGGGCATCGGAGCAAAATTTTTTTTTACTCTGGGTTTGTTTCGCGGCTCTGATAAACAGTCAAGTAGCCTTGTTTGTATGCATACAAGAACTTAGTGTTTGTCGTGGTGAATTTTTATAAGGGAAAATGCTCGGCTCCGGGGCCCAGATCAATAGTTAAATAGACTTGTTTGTATGTATACGCCATTGGCGCACTCAAGGTTGGTGGTTTTGGAGTTAACCCCCCCCCCCCCCCCCTCCCCCACAATACAAAAAATAATTTTATAAAAGATGGTACATGCACAAATATTTGTGTAAATGCATGTTGTAAAATCTATGAATATTCGTGGATGTACATTGCCAATGTTTGTCAACAACTACTGATTATGTTTATAAACAAGCAGTGTGGAGACATTTCCCTAAAAGTATGCTGTAGATACTAGCTGAGGTTTGTTATACTCAGCGGTACTAGTGCACAGAGCAGGGCCGTGAGCAGGAATTAGCCTTGGGGGGGGGGTTTAATTTTGGTTTGCATTCGCATACATTTTTCGCTAAGATAAACATATTTGCTGAAACAGATATCCAGACCCATACATCATAAATTTAAATGTTCTCTAACTTTTCTGAAACTGCATACTCTGATGCTTAAAATTATACCCAAGAAATTTTTTTGGTTGCAAAAATTTTTCTGTATTTGATAGAGAATTTGTGATATGGTGGCATATTATTCGCACTTTTATGAATACATGGCTATAATTAAAGTCCGTTTAACATTGCGATTCTTCGAGGTACGGAAAAGAATTCTGTCAATACTGAATTTATGTCCACATTCACATTGCGATGTATATTCAAGGACGCGAGTCCATTAAGACGATCTTCTTTCATTGTTGACCTCAAGTAAGATTTTAATCGTCGCAGCGTCGAAAAAGTACGTTCATTTGTTGCTGTGGTAACCGGTAAAGCGGCCATGATACGAAGCACTTGATTAACATTTGGAAAAGCATCTATTTTACAAATGTCAAGAGCTTCTAGTGGATTTTGAATATCCATAGATGCAATACGTTCCCTCCACAGCTGAACTTCGCTTATCCACGCTTCGGGAAATATATCATGTAATATAGTCTCGTATGATTTAAACAGTTCTGTGCAAGCCGCTTCCTCAAAATTTTGCATTCTTTTGGGGAAAAGGCAAGCAAAATTACACAGAATATTTCGCTGATACGTAGGTCCACTCCCCAAACATAAATTTAAGTAAAAATTGTCTGGACGTAAGTATTTTTTGTTGTTTTGTATTGAAACCGTCCCGCCCCCAAATTTTTTTCTGTGTGCGCCACTGGTATACGCAACTATCTAAATCAGAGTTTGATTTTCCTAAGCACGCGTGCGGAAGCTTTTTATAGCTTTCACACCGACAGCCTCACACCGACGAGTCAAAGCACTTCGTTCACGCCCAGAAATTTTGCAAATTTCTATTCAGTCAGCATCATTGTGTACGGAGAACAGTGACTTGACTCTGGGATGTGTGTTAAAAAGGTCGAACAGCTGTGCTCAGCTGATTTCAGGGTTGCTGTTATGGCCCAATAACGATGGTGAAAGCAATAGAAGTTGCTCTTCTTCTTTCTGTTTTGTAGGTTGTTGATTTTACATTCTTGCACATGTTATTCGTGGAATAGCTGGCGTTTACGCTCTCTCCGGGAATTGCGTTTTAGGAACTCAGCCTTAATTTCTTTCGGAATTATGAATTGGTTTTTTCAATTCCCAATTCCGGAATTGGGTTTCTGTCTTGATTGCTACGACCATGTCATTATGGTCCCTTTTCTTACAACAACCACATCCGGCCGCCATACCAATCTGTACCCCCGGAAGTCGCCGCCATACCAATCTGTCCCCGATTTTGACATTTGCCGATGACATATCGTCTTTTTTTTTATCGAATTTCGACTACGCATTCCAGAGCCATTACACTGTATGCTATACACTAGAGCTGCAAAACTATCGATGGCACTATCGATAGTATCGATAGTTTTTTTTTCGTGTCACTATCGATAGTTTTTTTCCACTATCGATGGTTATCCCTATTCATTCTTGTAGTTTTGTCCCAAGAGAAGAATACTGAATGTTAGGGAGCAGTTGGATTTGGATATCAAATTGGTCAAATTAATACCCAAGTGGGTTAGGGGGCTTAGAATATACAATACACTATGCTTTAAATAAATCAAAAAACAAAAAAATACGAAGAATTTCAGTTATGGGGGAGGATAGGTATGGGCCTGCTGAGCACAGAACAATATATTTACGAAGCTTTATGGCTTCGGCTCTGTTGTTACCATCGCCTTCAACACCGTTTGTGCTTGACGAAGTTGAATGGCTGGACCCGAATTGCAGAGAGTGAGAGAGTGAGTATTTGGAATTTTCTTTGTTATTCAGTTAACATATTAACACTCTTTTATAGATCATACATAGCAGTGCTGGTACTGGCATTAAAATATAACCAACAAATTGTTTAATAGTAACAAGAACTTGGTTGAAGATTTGAACGAACATTTTGTTATATCAACAAATATCATGGTTAATATAACCAAAAACACTGTCTAATATATCAACAATGGTAATGGTAATAATAAAAAAAAAAAATTCACATTGATTCCATTTCAAGTGTGAACTTAGTACTATTAACCAACTTTTGGTTGATTTTTCTCTCAGTGTAAGTGAAGTATCTAATTCTTATTTGATCTTTTATTTAATTATTGTTTTGCGTAAAAAATTAAAGACTTTTTGGAAAGAAAACTGTAAACAAAACCATCCCTCTTTTTATTTTAGTGAAATATTCATAAAAAACTATCGATAGTATCGATAGTTTTTTTTTCGACTATCGAAACTATCGAGTGGTCCGACTATCGATGGTTTTGCAGCTCTACTATACACTATGGTCAGCATTGAGCTGTTGAGCTAGCGGATTGTGTTGCTCGAGCAGTCTCTGAATGCTTGTAAATGATTGTGTGTTGGGGGTGGTTTTTTTATTTGGATTTTTTTACGTAATATTTTTATTAGGAATCATGATTTTGCATTTCGTCTCATATTTTTTTATTTTATTTTTTTTTTGTTTGTGGTTTTTTGTGAAGTTAATAATAAAAATACTAACCATTTGTAATTTAAAAATTTTAGTTTTCGACAATGATTGAGTTTCTTTTGGGTGTAGCCAAGAGCTTTTGTGCTTTTAACACATGCACAATGTTTGAAAGTATTAGTGTGATAATCCCTGATCTAAATTAACCACAGATAAGATGTTGCCAGAGGGATGAGAGTGGCCGCTGTGGTGCAGTGGGTGCTCGCCTGCTATGCCAGAGCTCTCGGGCTCAAACCCCAGTCTGAGCAAACACCAAAAAAATATTTCTAATTAATAAAAATCCAATTATTGGGTTTTTTAACCCTAGTTCGGCCGACGATTTTTACAACTCATTTCGACCGAAGCAGTCACCCGGGTGACCATATTTAAAAGTTTTAAAGTTCAGATGTAAATGGAGGGTAGTAAAGAAAAAATGTCTGAAAAATTGCGAAATAAGTGAAATTAAGTGAAAATAGGCATCTGAAAAGATTAAAAGCTGATTATTTTTACTGTTCATTTTGGTACAATTGTGAAAAACTTAATTCAGTTACTTTAAATTGTTGAAAATGGCCAGCTCTAAGCGTGTAAAATACGAGGACGCAATCAGTTCAACCAATAAAGATAAAAATGCAGACTGTAGGATTGAAATTGAGCGGTTTGTAGCCATAACCGACTGCAGAACACCGTTAATCGAAGGTAAGTATGCTATTTCTGATGAAATGTGTACTGGATATTTATACTATATAGAACATTGACGGGAGCGGATATTGAGAAGTTGTTCGAGGAGGATGACCATGATGTTAAATTTGGCAATGACAACGATGTTGAAGATGACAAAACTGACAATATTGAATTCTATGGAATTTTATTGCATAGCTTGTGGAGTTCATAAGTCCAGCATGGAGGCGATTGATGACCTATGGACTTCTTATTCATTTCAACTCTACCATATAGAGAAACTTTCCATTTCGTGATCGAGTGTCGTTCCGTCAATGTATCCCGTCAAAGCCAGCAAAATATGGCATACAAATATTTTGTATTTAGGCCAGCAACCTATCTAAAAGGACTTGCTCGTTAATTGGCCACTGGAGCTATAAGCCGCCACGCATCAAACCCTCGTATCCTGCAGCATTATCACGTACATACCTACCGATATGCAGCCTGTTTTGAATACTCGTTTATCTCCGTCCATCGCATAAGAAACGCGAATTGAGCACCGTGATGAAACTGGTCAAATGGCAATCAAAGGCAGGTGTCATGTTTGTCGGCATGTGAACGAAAGACAACGGAACTCCCGAAAAGTTTGCTTAGTTTGTAAACGGCCAGGGTGCCAGGAGTGCATTCAATCAATTGTCAAATGTGTTGAGTGCAGGAAATAATCATATGCCAACATTTTCATTTGTATGTATGTATATTACGTTTGAATTTACACGTGGTCACCCAGGTGACTACGTCGGCCAGAATAAGAATATAAGATCTCAAACTGTAACAGTGTTCTATGGATTAAATCTTAAAACTTTATTTCGTGTTTTTTCTGCTCAAAATTAACAACTTTAAGATGTCATGGAACACAAGGTAATAGAATTTATTAAAAATATGTTTTTTTGTGCGAAAAATGTGAAATAGTCACCCAGGTGACTCGTCGGCCGAACTAGGGTTAAGAGCAGCGGCCACCTCTCGGCATTGGGCGGCATACCCTCCGAGTGCATTTCTGCCATGAAAAAGCTTCTCACAAAAAATGCATTCGCCGTTCGCAGCCGGCATAGAACTGTAGGTCCACCCAATTACTAGGAAATAGCCATGGATAATGGCGCAATTTTTTTGGCGCTGATACAATAACACCAGCGCCAACCGTGGCGCCGCGCACTGTTCTGGCGCAATAACACCTTTAGCGCAATTGCCATAGAATAATCGATAAATAACACTTGTTCGCTTCTTACTGTTTACCATCTCCGTTTTATTTCTTTTGGCGAAAAATTAATTTTAATTTTCATAATCATTTGGAAACATATTCCGTATATTTGTGAAAATATGCTGGAAATTAGAGTCACTTAGATCACTATCAAGCATACATAATTGTGACGGTGTCATATACGGTGTGCTGTTATTGGCTTTGTGGTGGTGCCATTTTACACTAGCACTATATTGGTGCTGGTGTTAGCGCACGAAATTGAGTCGGTTTTATATTGCAAAATTGAGTTGGCGAAATATTGAGTTGGCGCTATATTGAGATGGCGCTATATTGAGTTGGCGCATTTCCCAAATCGGAGTTAGCGCAATAACGCCAGGGTTGGTGTTAGCGCAATTGCGCCGCGCAGCGCAGTGTTACCCATGCCTACTAGGAAAAACAAATAGGAGCACACCTCGAATTGGGAGAGAAGCTCGGCCATAAAACTCGTCAGAGTTATACAAGCGCCATTGTATTATATTATCAGTGTTGCCGCTCAAAAATTTCAAAAGGTGGCCCAAAAAATTAAAAAAGTGGCCCCAATTTTTTTTTAGCTAAAACACATTTTTATATATTTTTGTGGTTTATTTAATGCTTAAAGAAAATGGAATTTAAAATATTCTCTACACTAACGCAGCGTTAATATGATTGTTCGTTGAGCAGACGGAATAACCCGAGAAAGGCAAGGAATTAAAAAAAAAAAACTGTTATAGCGTTCGTTGAGCCGTAGGAAAGTGCAAGAACCGTAGGAATTTTACCAAAAAAGAGCGAATATGAGTGGAAAGAATGTAAATTGTGGTAAAATTCCTAGGTTTCTTGCACTTTCCTACGGATCAACGAACGCTATATATGTTTGTGTGTGTCTGGGCTGCTCCGTGCGTTTTCATTATCTTAACGAACAGCCCAAATTTCAAAGTATTCAAGGGTAGTGTTGGCAAACAAATTAAATAAAGAACTTTTCGAAACGGAGAGTTGCTAATGCAAAGTAAAATAGTAACAAAGAGGTTTTTTGTTCTTATATTTAAGAAAAAAATAAAAAATATTTAATAATTATAGTTTTGAAAGTAAAAAAGGACCAAAAGTGGTCCGAATTTTTAAAAAGGTTCAAATATTGCATATTTTCAAAAAGTTGTGTTCAGGTGGCCTGGCTTTAAAAAAGGTTCAAATTGCCACTTTAGTGGCCCAAACGGCAACGCTGTATATTATTATTATATTAAGATGTTGCCAGCTTAATATTTTGTTGATATTGCTCGATTATGAGCCAAAATATACCGAAATAAGCACGAAATGCATTTTGACGGTAAATATGTATTTAAGGTCTAAATATGCATTTGCGTATGCAATATGCATTTGCATAGTTTTAGCTTCCCTACTGATGAGGAAAGTTTAAGCCCTTTTCAAATAGCTATATACCCCAGCTTCGCTATTAATAGTTTTCAGCTAATTTTCCACTTACCCAAATCAAATTAAAAATTGATAAAAAATAAATTTCGTGCTAGCCACTAAAAATTGGATTTATACGAATGTATGTAATGTTGGTAAAACAAGAACTCCGTTCATTGCGAACTGTCTAAAAACAAATTCAATACGTTTGTGTTGTTGTCATATGCAAAGCATGTGCACACAAAACGATCTAATTGAAGGTACATATGTGCATACATATGTATGTAGATACGGGATAGTGACTAATGTCTGTATTTCAAAATGATTTTAGGACAAAATTCTGGCAAAAACTAAAAAAAATTCTGCGCGACTTAATAATTTCGAGTCAAAATTCTGTATTCCAAAATTCTGGATGGACATAATGATTAAGGGTCATAATCCTGCAAAGTAAAATTCTGGTTTCCAAATAATTTTGGTAAAAATTCTGGTTGTTTTTAATGTTGAAAATAAGGCACTCATATTCTGATTTTTAAGAAACAAATGTGTAATTCGATTTCCGATTGTGTATATATACATATTTCCGATTTTGTATATATTTGGAATGAAAAATCGCTGAAAGGTGTACTACGCAGAAGGACATCACCGTGGCGGTATCCACGGTTAGGGCACACGTCCGGACGGATGGCGTAGCCCAGGGTTATTTTTTATAAGAGCAGCCGAAGGCCGCCAACGCAGGAAAGTGTTCTGCGAAAAAGCACTGTGGACCGGGCCATATATTTTACTCCGGAAAGAATTCCTTCCTAAAAGTGGGGCTAAGGACGGCATTTTTTGCAACTTTAAATGCCTATATTTCGGAAACTATAAGCCTCCGAACTGTACCGACTTCAGATAGAGGATCGAAGGCGGTGCCACGCCCCCTGTAAAATCGGCCCGGCGCGGTTAACTTACTAAACAGCTGATTATTGAATTTTGTCTACTATAATTATCTCTTTTAAAGAGTGTTGACCTCTGTAAAATAAATCTTTATTATCGAACCATGTTGCCAACAACATTTTGACAGGCAAATGCATTTGACATAAAAGAGGGCGACATGAAACAATAATGGATTTTTTGCATGAAATAGGGTGACATGCGATCGTTAACAAAAATATGGCTTTATGTCTCATTTTCGGGAAAAAATTTTTGACGTTAAGTCCCATTATATTGAGATTTAATGGCCCGCGGGCGTTAGTTCCACGGGCGTTATTTCACTGCACCGTATAATTCAAATACAATTTCCGATTTTTCAATACATAATTTTGAAAAACAGAATTTTGACTTTACAGAATTTTTGTATACAGAATTATGAAAAACAGAATTTTGAAAACGGCATTTTGACATACAGTATTTTGTAACACAGACTTTTGAATTCAGAATTTTGGAAACAGAATTTTAAAAGCAGAATTTTGTCTCATAATCATTTTCTGGCCAACCCAAACTAAAAAACATGCTTTAATCTTAAAAATCGTTCTAAAAATTGAGAAATAATTTAATTAGAAACAAAATGATGAACGAAAATATAAGGATTTAAGGAAAGGCGTCGGGTGCTCAGTATGTCAAAAACTATTTAAAATCGGTGTTTTTTTACTAATATTTTTATTTTGACATTTTAATTTCGCAACTAGGTATATTTTTGTAGGTACTAGTTGTTACGAATCGAATATTTTCATGTTCAAATATTATTGAGCACCCCCGATGTGGTGATCTCCGAAATAGATCTACATACATATGTATTTATAATTTCTACCAAAAATATTAATTTTTCACATAAATTTTTTCCTTATAAAAAAACATTGGTCATGGGAGCTCAAAAGGTGAAGCTAATAAAAGCGTGTTAAAAAAGTTAAAAGATCATATATTTATATTTATACGTTTATATTTATCAGCGTTCGAAATTAAACACTACGATTACATTCAATAACGTAGCGTAGCGTTCATGCGACAACGATATACACAAACACAACCCCTAACAAACCTAATACCATGTCTCCACATAACGTGTTTCGTTCTTTTTTTCTGCATTTTCTCTCTCAATCTTGTTTCGACACGGAAACCAGTGCCGAAACTCGCCAATTTCCATACGAAATTTCTGAGAGCGAGTGAAGATTGAAACACTGTTTCATTCTGAATCATCTTGCCAACCTCGATGATATCGATGTCTTCTCTAATTTTTTATCGAAAATCTATCGAAATCTCACACAGACCAAAACAAAGACGCAAAAATAAGCAAACATACAAACATTTAAGAAGAACAAGAAGGAGAAATGTCAAACTGAATCACGATTAGCCACGTGGAGACGGGTTATTGAGCGAGATGTTTTGCTACATGTTTCTCTGGTGAATCAAGTTATGTGGAGACGGGCTTTAACGGTACTTGTAGTGTTTGCGTTTAAGTTTGTGTAAATGAACACAAACAGAACACTACGCGTAGTGTAGCTGGTGGAAGTACGCTAAGTGGAAATGAACCCTACTTAGCGTTCTTTTATTATAGCGTTCAGTTAGTGTTCTTTTTTAAATTTTGCAAATTTAGTTGTGCAAATCGGCGTTTCATGTATGTATACATATTTTATATGTATGTATGTATATACTAACGTATGTTTTTCATTAATGGATGCACATATCGTCGGCCTCCTGCCAGAAACACGAATGTGAAAATTTTTTTAAGTGCGATGTTTGCTCTTTATCGGGTATGTATTGATATAATAACAATTAATATTTGTATATATGCTTATGTACTTACACGTACATATTATGAATGTGCGTTTACACAAGCATTTATACAAATACGAATTCTTATTAAATCAATATATACCCGATAAAGAGCAGACATAGCACTTAAAAAAATTTTCACATTCGTTTTTCTGGCAGGAGACCGACGATATGTACATATGTATGTATGTATGTATATATTTACTTTAATAAAAGACTTGTAAAAATTATTTCGGTTAAAAAATTTATGTAATATGGGAATTTTTAAGCCTAGATTTGGAAAATTATTTAAAATATCTAGAATTTATAAAAATTAAATTTTATAACATACGACGGCTGTGACCAGCTTGGGTACCCATATATACATATGTATGTATGTGAGGTAGGAATAATTTTTAGTGTGTTAGGGTGGAAAATTTTTAAGTGTTGCTCTAAATTTGGTGAATGTCCTTTTAAATTTTTTTTGCACTCTTCATTTTTGCAAACACATGTTTTATTTTCCATCACATGAAAAAAGCATACAATATATTGGCGCATAATCATAGTCCTGAGTTAGTGCATGCTTTTGTTAGAGTAATGCTAAAAAGATAGAGTGCACTTCATTTTTAAGTATATCATAGTCAGTTTAGTGCCATTCTCTACCAAGAGTGTACTTTAAGTAAGTTCTATTACTTTACAACAAATCTATTACGCAATCTTGTCAACCATGCAACCATGCGTTTTGACGTTTATTCAATTTTGTGTTTATTTCCCTTATTTACTTTTGGCGCATAGTTTTAAAATGAATAAAGTAAGTAAATTTATCATAACTCATCTATAAATTTGTGAAATTAATTTATATATTCTACGTTTATATGTATATAGGAAAAGAAACGTGAACAAAATTGGAGTGCGTGAGAAAAGGATTGCTTGCGGGAGCTCATTAACTCTCACATAAATACAATAGAAAATAAGCAAAACGATTTGCGGATGATAGCAAAGAAGAGAAAAGCATGGGAAGCTATTCAAAGGGATATGGAGGCATCGGGATTCCAAAGAGAAATTTTAAGGATGAAGCAACAGTGGGTACGAATGAAAATGGGGGCGCGAAAGGCTGTTGCAGAAGTGCGAAAAGCTACGGCAACGACGGGCAATATGGCTGTGATTCCCGAACTGGACAAAGGTGATTTGCATATCCAGTCAATGATCTCCTACGAGTTAGAAGAAGATACAATCCTTATGGATAGCAACACGCTGCAGGCGGGCCAATGTACTGAAATTCAACCTTCGCTGCAAACAATCTCGCAGGATTTGCCAAACGCCGAACCTCAAGTCGCATTAAATTCGGTGGCCACCTCCAGTACCCCACTGAGCACAGCAACCAACCAATCAACCCCTCTGATAACGCGATTGCAGAATCTGCCTAAAAGAGGTGTCAGCAAGGAAGATGTTATTCAAGAAAGGCAACAACAAATCGCAAAAGAAACATCAAACTCAGATGAGCTACACCTGCTTAAGATTGAGCAGCTCAAGGCGCAAATTTCTCATGAAGCAAGAATGCGAAAACGCGAAGAAGAGCAATCCGAGGAGTTACATGCCTTGAAAGTTAAGCTTCTTATGGTGCAAATTGCAAAAGAGCAAAATCAATTGTGATAATTGTGATGTTGCTTTATGTATATATTTATATTTGTTAGAGTGAAATATTTTTTATTTGTAGTGTATAAGGTGTTTTTATGTACATATATATTTTTGAGACTGAATTATGTTTTTTTGTAATTTTAAGATTTTTATATGAATGGAGTTTTTAGGTTTATGAGACTGAAATATTTTTATTTAAACAAGTGTAAGTGAATTTTCAATGACACACATTTATACAAATACATAAATGCAATGAAACACTACGCCATAAAATGCGAAATTTTTTTTATTTTTAATAAAGTAAATTCCAATCATATTTTTCCATATGTTTTTTAATGATACCCAATATATTGGATATAGAAAAAAGGTTAATTAGATACATATGTAAATGAAAACTTATTTAAAGTATTTTGAATTACATAGTCAGAAGTATCTATTGACGAATGCTGCTCTGTAGGCTCTACCGGAATTCGAAGAATTTGGTTCCATTATTTCATTTTCTGCAGTGGCATGTATTTCTCTCACAGATGAATCCAAATCAATAACTAAGGGATAAACTTATAAATAAATTAATTTATTACCAAGAAAAACTCACATGACAAATTTCTCTCTTTGGCAATATTGTGGAGAACGGCAACTGCAACAATAACATTCTTAGCCGTTTCCAAATCAACACGAAGTCTTTCAAAAATTGACCGGAATTTCGATTTTAATTGACCGTTCAAGCACTCGATTTTAGTTCGCTTCGAAATGTGGCTTCTATTGTACCTAGAGAAAAAAAGGAGAAATATGGATTGTTGAATATGGAAATGGCATATGAAAATTATTTCTTTTACCTTTGTTCTTTTGAATTGACAGGATTTCTTATGGGAGTTAATAATATTGAAGAATTAGGGTAGCCTGAATCGCCAAGCAAAACACCATTGTGCTGATGCTTAGTTTGCTCCAGCTTCCTTTTCAATTGGCAGTTGTCCCAAATTCTAGCATCATGCATTGAATCACGAGACCGTGCAACAATGTCTATTATTTTAAAATCTGCATCGCACACAATCTAATTAAAGCAGGAAACATACACAATAAGACCGTATTCACAAAAAATAAAATAGGTTAAAACTGTTAAAATCGTAAAATTGTATAAAAATGTTAATTTTTACAATTTTTAAAACCTATTTTATTTTTTTAATATAAACATGTACATAACTGTGGTTTATAAAATAAATACCTGAACATTCAATGAGTAGTACCCCTTTCTATTAAGGAAGTGGCCAGCTCGCATTGGGCCGACAATTTTTGCAGGACATTTTATGCGGACATGAGTGCAATCGATAGCTCCAATGACAGTGGGGAATCGTGCTATTTGAAAAAAATTGTTTTTCACCTCATTTAGCTCATTGCCGCTTGGGAACCGAATAAAGTGCGGTAGTAGCAAAGCGATTCTCCTACAAATATTTTTAATTATCCTTCCAACAGTGGTCTGTGATAAACCATGCATATCACCTATAACACAATAATAAAATATCCAAATAATCTTTTGACTCTTTTATTCTTACAAACTTACCAATGTCACTTTGGTGGACATTCCTTCCTAGAAACCGCAATGTACAAAGCACTTGTTCACTAGGTGTCACTGGAAGACCCCTATTGTTTGGTGGCTCCTCTATATTTAAAGTTTCGATTAAAAAGTTTGCAGTAGCCTTATCTAGCCGATAGCGGCTATAAAAATCCTGTTCGTCCAAGCCAAATGGATCAAACCGCTCCCTATATATTTTTGGCATTCTAAGCAGCCGATATTCGTTAATTATGTCAAAATCTCGTTCAATCTCTTCAAAATAAGCCATACTCAATTAAAATTATTATTCATATAGTTGAAAAGTCCACTGAAATTGAAGTTAAATTAAAAATGATAGATTTAGCAGCAGCTTTAATGACAGGTTTTTCCTACTCTAACTTTAGCAACAGCTTTAACAGAAAAAGGCGGCTTTAATGTCACTATGACTAAGATAAAGTACACTTTTAATTAAAGTATGCTCTAAAGAAGTTAGAGCATACTTTAATTTGACTATGATTATGCGCCATTATTTTTAGGACGCGGCATGTTGTTTTAGATGCAGTCGAGCAAATAATAGAAAACTAACTAATTGCATGTTGTACCTACTTCTTGCACATTTCCTCGCAAATTTGGTAGATTTTTTTCAAGTAAGCCCTGAGTGGCAAAGAGTAAAGGCCAAGTTAGATGCAAATGAATATATGTACATACTAGCCGGACCCGTGCGCATCTTGCGCAAAAAATAACAAAACATACGTGGCGCCAGTCGGTATGGTTTGTGCTGTCACGCCCATTTTAAAAAACTTATTATTTATTTGGTTTGGTGGACCTTATGGAACTTTCAATGAATTACCTAGATATATGTTTGACAAAGATATCGCATAAATTGTTTTTATTATTCCTATATAGGTATGTGCAATATATTTTTATATATTTTATATACATTTTTATGTGCGTATGTGGTTCTTGCCGACTTGGGTAATTTTTTTCTACACCGTTTGCCTTGGCTCAATCGATTTATCTGCTACAGTTCCTGAGTTTTGACTTATAAATCTTTGAAAATTTGCTCCTCTTGGCCCATTTTTCAAAATTTCAGCACGTTTCCTCATAACTGCATAACGTAATTTCATCACTCGGGCTTTATTAGTGATTGAATTATCATGTTTTACGTGCTTTTCGAAATACACACATATGCCTTATTTTCAAGCCCAATTTTCTCTGTTCCCATTAGAATCTATGTACCAAATTTCATTAAAATATTTCTATTTTTGCGCAAGTTAGAGTGTATACGGCCGGACGGACGAACATGGTTCTATCATTTTTTTTCATCCTGATCGTTTTGATATACTCTTATATATTAAGGTGGAGTGAAAATTTTTTTTTGGAAATTCAATTTGTTCCAAAGCCAGAACGGCACCTTTCTAGCCCAGTAATAAGCCTTTAAAATTGTATTGACCTACTCGCATGTTTTGAGGTGCCCTCAGCCCCACAAAGTTGAAAAAATAGCACGATCTGGTACAAATGTGAAATTTCTACAATTATGAAATAAAAAAAACCAAGTATGAGGATTGATAAACAGGCTAAGTTGAGTATAAAAGTGAATTTTTTTTTGGAAACAACAACAACCAAAGTTATTAAAGGTCAAAGTTTATATTATGCATTTTTTAAATTGCAATTACTTAAAAACTACTGAACCGATTTCAAATATTTTTATACCATTCGATAGGTATTTTGAATCCCTTTAGTTTGATATACATTTTATGTGGGTTCCATAACACTACCCGCTGCAGGGGTAAACCCCCCTTTTACCCCCCTTACTTTTCATATAAAGTACCACGCCCAATAAAACACCGTGTCGCATGCATAGCTAATTAATACCTTTAAAACGATGCCTTACTTATTAATTTTGGTAAATTATGTGAGCAGAAAAAGGGATATTTATAAAACACCAATTAGAAATAATATATATGATATATGTATGTATATTTACACAGTGGGAGATCGCAGAGCATTTGTGCAACATTCATAGACATATAGATACCCTACAAAGAAATTCACATTAATCGGGGATGCTTTCGGGATCACGCACAATGTAGCATGCGACTATTCTTAATTTTATCTAAATGACGTTGTTCATAATTAATAATTTTTAATAAATTGTATGTGTGTATAAGCATTTATACGTATGTATACATATGCCCATATTTAAGTATTGACAGGCCTAAAATTTTAATGACCGTAAATTATTGCTTTTTGGTGGGCTGTGCAGTTTTGTTGTCAGAGAAAAATTACATTGAATTTCGCGTTAATGCAAATGATTGTAAGATTTTGAAACTCAAACAATGGTTTTTGCAAGTTTAGGTAGCTGTTCAGATATTTTTGTGTTCCCGAGAGCATCCCGGATTAATTTGAAATTCTTTGTAGGGTATACATATGTATATATGGCTGTGGACATTTGCATCAGACCGCCATTGTGACACATATCGCTATGCGCTCTCTTAGGGTCCCCACAAACAGAAGCGATACGATACAGCCCACGTATGCAATTGTGCATGACGCGATACGATTTTTTATATGTGGGCTGTATCGTATCGCTTCTGTTTGTGGGTACCTTAAAGTAGAGCTGCAAAACCATCGATAGTCGGACCACTCGATAGTTTCGATAGTCGAAAAAAAAACTATCGATACTATCTATAGTTTTTTATGAATATTTCACTAAAATAAAAAGAGGGATGGTTTTGTTTACAGTTTTCTTTCCAAAAAGTCTATAATTTTTTACGCAAAACAATAATTAAATAAAAGATCAAATAAGAATTAGATACTTCACTTACACTGAGATAAAAATCAACCAAAAGTTGGTTAATAGTACTAATTTCACACTTGAAATGGAATCAATGTGAATTTTGTTTAATATTACCATTACCATTGTTGTTAGACAGTGTTTTTGGTTATATTAACCATGATATTTGTTGATATAACAAAATGTTCGTTCAAATCTTCAACCAATTTCTTGTTACTATTAAACAATTTGTTGGTTATATTTTTATGCCAGTAGCAGCACTGCTATGTATGATCTATAAGAGAGTGTTAATATGTTAACTGAATAACAAAGAAAATTCCAAATACTCACTCTCTCGCTCTCTGCAATTCGGGTCCAGCCATTCAACTTCGTCAAGCACAAACGGTGTTGAAGGCGATGGTAACAACAGAGCCGAAGCCATAAAGCTTCGTAAATATTTTAACTTTTTTTTAGATATGAATTAACCAATAGTATTTTCCAACTTTCTGTTTGATATTGATTGTTACCAAAATATTGGTTAATGGTACAATGAAAATGTACATATTACATTTTTTCTTTTTGACATGAATAAATCAACAAATAAAACATTAACCAAGAAGTTGGTTGAAAAAACCATTGTACTTTTTTCTCTGTGTATGTATATAGCATTTTCTGGTTAAATTAAACCTTAAAAAGAGGGATGGTTTTGTTTACATTTTCTTTTGCAAAGTCTTTAATTTTTTTTTAACGCATAACATTAATTAATTAACAAAAGAACAACAAATAGGAATTAAATACTTCACTTATATATATAGCATTTTTTGGTTAAATTAAACCTTTTTCAATTTAAAATTTGCACTTGATTTGAAAAAGGTTTCATTTGACTTGAAAACGCTATAGTAATAAAACTAAAAGTAGTACATTTGTTGTTTAGCATCTTTGGCGCTGACTAGTACATAAGGCACATTGTTTATACATTTCATTAATGTAGAATACACTATGCTTTAAATAAATCAAAAAACAAAAAAATACGAAGAATTTCAGTTATGTGGGAGGATAGGTATGGGCCTGCTGAGCACAGAACAATTTCTTTTTTTTTTTTTTAATTTTTTTATATGGTTACGTTTTTGAAATAACGGTAATTTTGTGTTTTTTGTTATCACTTTATTCAAAAATTATACTGGAGTTACGCTTCTAACAATATGCAACTTGTAGTAATTGAACCACACCTCGCTAAATAACATCTGGTCAATGTCAAAATTTTTAATTTTTTGCGATTTTTGAAAAAGTTTTGATTTTCAAATTAAGTTTTTTATAAAAACTTGTAAAAATCAGAAAAGTTTTATTTTTTAAAAATTAGCCCGTTTAATTGTTAACGTAATATCAAGGATATCTGATAAAAACATTATTTTTAGCGATTTCTTTCATGTGAAACAAAAAGGATATTTTATGGACGAAAAACTCGGTTAGATGACTTATCCGTGTATAGATAAAAATAAAATTTGTGACTTCACCCTCTCATAGGGTTAGCGTTAATCAGAGGTTGAGTAAACGGCCCTTAAGCTAAAGATATAGATACTTATGTATTGTGGAACGATTTTTCGTCATCCCTTGTGAAAGAATCGTTCCACAATACATCATATTCCTACCCCGTCGGAAATCCAAGCAAAAAAAAAGGAATAATGAAAATTACTTAACTATTGCTTGTCATTTTATATCAGAAGATTTCAAATTGCGAGTAGACACAAAAGCTGCTGTCAGATACAAATCATTCCGCAGCTAATATATTGGAAACCTTGCACCATGTTCCATGCGAGTTACCGTGTTCTGCACCTTCATTGAATTTAGCTGTGCGAGCAAATTGTTTCTTATTTTAAAGGCAGTACTATTCAATATGAGAAGTTTAAGACCGCGCAAGAAGTCTATAGTGTTTTGCAAAAAAAAAAGTTGTAAAACGACGCCCTATACACGGATGAGTCATATAACCGAGTTTTTAGCCCATAATTTTTACAAGTTTTTATAAAAAACTTAATTTGAAAATCAAAACATTCAAAAATCGGAAAAAATTAAAAATTTTGACATTGACCAGCTGTCATTTAGCGAGGTGTGGTTCAATTACTACAAGTTGCATATCGTTAGAAGCGTGGATTTTAGTCGCCTCTTAAGACAGACATTCCTTACCACGGTTATATTCTAAGCCCCCTAACCCGCTGGGGTATTAATTTGACCAATTTGATATCGAAATCCAACTCCTCCCTAACATTCAGTATTCTTCTCTTGGGACAAAACTACAAGAATGAATAGGGATAACCATCAATAGTGGAAAAAAACTATCGATAGTGACACGAAAAAAAAAACTATCGATACTATCGATAGTGCCATCGATAGTTTTGCAGCTCTACCTTAAAGGTCCCTCTCATAATTTTGCTGCGGTCTGATGTATAATAATAATACAATAGCGCTATTATAACTCTGACGAGTTTTATGGCCGAGCTTCTCTCCCAATTCGAGGTGTGCTCCTTTTTGTTTTTCCTACTAATTGGGTGGACCTACAGTTTTATGCCGGCTCCGAACGGCGAATGCATTTTTTGTGAGAAGCTTTTTCATGGCAGAAAGTATACATTTCATTACAAGATAAAGGTAGCAAAAAACCTAAAACTGTACCTGTCCCACAACCCCAAAATGTGCTAAAACCAACTATTAATACAGCCCCGCAGAGAAATCAGGGAACGTACTCATACGCTCAAGTCTTAAGAGGCACACAACAGACCGAAATCCAAGACGATTCCAATCCAACAACATCACTCGAAAACACTCTAAATAGCTTTGTTCATATGATGCAGGACCATATGAAGTCAATGCAAAACATGATGCAAGAATTGATTAGGAATCAAAATCTCCTACTTCAAACAATTTTGTCAAGACCATGAATTGATTCAATATAGGTTTCTGGAATGCTAACGGTATAAGCCAGCATCGCAATAAACTCCATGTTTTCCTAGAAAATCACCAAATTGACATAATGTTAGTGTCTGAAACCCATCTGACTGTGTTTAATAATTTTAATATTGATGGGTATATGTTCTATAATACCAAGCACCCTGAAGGAAAAGCTAGAGGTGGAACCGGTATACTTATAAGAAAGAGGATTAAGCACCACGTTCTAGAAGAATATTGCAAAGAGTATATACACTCAACATCAGTGTACGTAGATGATAGTTCTGGCGGATTAACTGTATTTGCAATATACTGCCCTCCCCGTTTTAATATAACAGAATACGAATTCACTGAAATCTTCTCCAAGTTAGGCAAGAGATTTCTAGCAGCAGGTGATTACAATGCTAAACATACTTTTTGGGGATCTAGGCTAATAACACCAAAAGGAAGAAACTTGTTCAAAGCAATCCAAAGCAATGGTCTTGACATTATATCAACCGGACAGTCAACATATTGGCCCACTGATAGGAGCAAAAGGTACCCCGAAATAAGTCCCAAATGAAATAAGTCCCAAAAAAAAAATGAAATAACTCCCAAATATTTTCCATACAAATTGGGACTTATTTCATAATGAAATAACTCCCAATGCATTGGGACTTATTTCATAATATTTTGTTGGGACTTATTTCATAATGAAATAACTCCCAAATGAAAAAACTCCCAACGAAATTCCGTTGGGAGTTATTTCATTATTTTCCAGCTTTGGGAGTTATTTCATATTTGTTGGGACTTATTTCATTTCTCTTAAAAATGCATTTTGAGTTATTTCATATTTCTTGGGAGTTGTTTCATTTCTCTTAAAATTGCAATTTAACAAACTTCGACGTTTTTGTAACGTTATAAAGTAACCGAAAGCCGGGATCCGTACGATAAATCGAAAAAAATGTCGAATCTTAAAAGACCGAATTGAAAAAAGCCTTATTATACATTTTTGACCGAATTAAAAACTGTCGAAATGAGGAAAATGACCGAAAAAGGCCGAAATTTGTATACCTACATTTTTATCGCCGCCGCTGAAGGGTGTACCACGCAGAAGGACATCACCGTGGCGGTAGCCACGGTTAGGGCACACGTCCGGACGGATGGCGTAGCCCAGGGTTATTTTTTATAAGCGCGGCCGAAGGCCGCCAACGCAGAAAAGTGTTCGGTGCAGTGAAATAACGCCCGTGGAAATAACGCCCGCGGGCCAAATCCCATATTAAAAAAAAAAACCAAAAATTGGAATTAAAAATCACGCGATTTTTTATTCCAATTTTACGCCTGCGGCGCTTTTTCAAATAAAACAAACACCATATTTAAAAAAACGAAAAATTGGAATTAAAAATCGCGCGATTTTTTATTTCAATTTTTCGCCTGCGGCGCCTTTTCCAATAAAACAAACACCATATTTAAAAAAACCAAAAATTGGAATTAAAAATCGCGCGATTTGTTATTTCAATTTTTCGCCTGCGGCGCCTTTTCCAATAAAACAAACACCATATTTAAAAAAACCAAAAATTGGAAATAAAAATCGTGCGATAGATGTCCTTCTGCGTAGTAAGTACTTTTTGGGAGATATTTCATATTTCTTGGAATTTATTTCATTTGGGAGTTATTTCATATTTCTGGGACTTATTTCATTTGGGAGTTATTTCATATTTTTTGGGATTTGGGGCCTCATTATGAAATAAGCCCCAAATATTGGGACTTATTTCATTTCCTTCTTTGGGACTTATTTCATTTCTAAAAGTTGGGAGTTATTTCATTTTTATTGGGACTTATTTCATTGGGAGTTATTTCATTGGGACTTATTTCATTTGGGACTTATTTCGGGGTACCGGAGCAAAACCCCCGACCTCATAGATTTTGGGGTAACTCGCGGCCTCGATCGGGAAATACTTCATATACAATCACTTTTTGACCTATCATCTGATCACTCTCCTTGCGTCATATCTATTAAAACCTTTCCAACTTTAAACGAACTGAACCCAAGCTTAACTAATAGATTTACGAATTGGCTGAAGTACAGAAAATTTATAAGTTCGCATATTAATCCAAATGTGAGCCTGAAATCAGCCGCCGAAGTGGAATATGCGATAATTGACTTCACAAACTTACTGCAAGTGGCAGCAAAGGTTTCAACGCCCTTACGTCCTAATACAACCCAGCAGCAAAGCTTTAGTTCTTTCAATGAAAACGATATCATTGAGCTAGTTTCCAAGAAAAGGCAACTTAGGAGAGACTGGCAAAGGTTGCGATCTCCAACTCTGAAAAACGAGCTAAAAAATGCACGAAAGAGCTCCAAATGCTCCTAGAGGAGAAAAGGGAAACAAAATTTCAAAATAGAACTAATTCCCTCACGGCCACATCTGGTACAGATTATTCCTTGTGGCGCTCTCTCAAATATCTAAAACGGCCGGTTCAGCAGGATCCTCCAATACGAATGCAAAATGGTGAATTTGCTCGAAGTGACCACGAAAAGGGAATAGCTTTTGCAACCCATCTTTCAAATGTATTTACTCCAAATGAAGGCCAAAATGTTCTCCAAGAAAATACTCCACAATTACCAGCAATCCCACTTGGATTTAAAGTAGATGACTTAAATAAAACTATATCCAAACACATAGAGAATAAGAAAGCACCAGGGTATGACAGAATAACGGGTGAAATGTTAAAAGCGCTTCCCATAGCAGCTATTAAGCAACTACTATACATCTTCAATAGTATGCTCCGATTATGTTACTTTCCTAATCCATGGAAACTATCTGAAATTATCATTATCCCAAAACCAGGCAAAGACCCGACAATAGTAAGCCCCTACAGGCCAATAAGCTTAATCTCTATCTTTTCCAAACTATTCGAAAAATTATTGCTGAGAAAAATTCAGCCCATCTGAGAACTGCACGAAACCATACCAAGTCACCAGTTCGGATTTAGAGAGCAGCACGGTACGATAGAACAAGTGCATAGAATTGTTTCAGAAATAAGGTCAACTTTTGAAACCAAACGATATTGCACCGCACTATTCCTAGATGTGGCACAAGCCTTCGATAAAGTATGGCTAGAAGGGCTCTTGTATAAAATAAAACAAACACTTCCATATAATCTGTGCGGGATCCTAGAAAGCTTTTTAACAGGTAGAAAATTTCGGGTAAGGCACAAAAGTTTTACAACCGAAAGTCATCCAATTTCTGCTGGAGTTCCACAAGGTAGTGTTCTAGGGCCTGTATTATACTTAATTTACACAAGCGATCTGCCAACGAACGCGAGACTTGTCACGTCGACCTTCGCAGATGATACGGCTATACTAAGTGTGCACGCAAATCCCATAACTGCTACTATCCAATTGCAGAGACATATAAAAACTTTAGAGGAATGGCTTACTACGTGGAGAATTAAAGTCAACGAATCTAAATGTGTACAAGTAACTTTTAGCCTGAAGAAAGACACATGTCCACCAGTCTCAATAAATGGGAAAATAATAACTCAGAAAGACTTCGTTACGTACCTTGGAGTCACACTGGATAGAAGAATGACTTGGAAAAATCACATTGACAAAAAGATTATGCAATCCAAGTTGGAAATAAGCCAGCTGCAATGGTTAATTGGTCCAAGTTCTAGACTGGGCTTAGATAATAAGATATTAATATTTAATATGGTTTTAAAACCAATTTGGATGTATGGAATTCAACTATGGGGCTCAGCATCGAAATCTAGCGTAGAAAGAATTCAAAGGCTACAGTCCAAGATATTAAGAACAATATGCAAAGCGCCTTGGTATGTAAAAAATTCAATTATTCATAGTAACCTAAAGATAAATACGGTGGCCGAAGAGATAGAGAAAATGCAAGCAAATTATGCGAAAAGATTAGCCAACCATCCTAATTCATTAGCAAAAAGTCTCCTAAAGCAAAGCTATCCTAGGCAGTTAAAGAGAAAGGATGTAAAACTTAATTGTGCATAAGGTCATATTCTGTTAGACCAATATCTCGAGAGTAATTTTAGATAATGATGAACGTCGCTGAATAATAATAATAATAATAATAATAATAATAATAATAATAATAATAATAATAATAATAATAATAATAATAATAATAATAATAATAATAATAATAATAATAATAATAATAATAATAATAATAATAATAATAATAATAATAATAATAATAATAATAATAATAATAATAATAATAATAATAATAATAATAATAATAATAATAATAATAATAATAATAATAATAATAATAATAATAATAATAATAATAATAATAATAATAATAATAATAATAATAATAATAATAATAATAATAATAATAATAATAATAATAATAATAATAATAATAATAATAATAATAATAATAATAATAATAATAATAATAATAATAATAATAATAATAATAATAATAATAATAATAATAATAATAATAATAATAATAATAATAATAATAATAATAATAATAATAATAATAATAATAATAATAATAATAATAATAATAATAATAATAATAATAATAATAATAATAATAATAATAATAATAATAATAATAATAATAATAATAATAATAATAATAATAATAATAATAATAATAATAATAATAATAATAATAATAATAATAATAATAATAATAATAATAATAATAATAATAATAATAATAATAATAATAATAATAATAATAATAATAATAATAATAATAATAATAATAATAATAATAATAATAATAATAATAATAATAATAATAATAATAATAATAATAATAATAATAATAATAATA